>PVLC010022144.1:0-27118 GCA_004027655.1 Graphiurus murinus | reverse complement strand
ACTGGGGATTGAACTCAGGGGCATTCTACCTCCGAGCTACACCCCCAGCCCTATTTTTTTTTATTCTTTATTTTGAAACCAAGTCTCACTAAGTTCCGGAGTGCCTCACTAGGTAGCTGAGGCTGGCCGCGAACCCGGATCCTCTGGTCTCAGCCTCCCGAATGCTGGGATTACAAGCGTGCGCCACCACGCCCGGCTTATTTTTATTTTAAAACAAGGTCTTACTAGGTTATTCGTTTCAACTACTTGCTGAGACTGGTCTGGAGCCTGTGATCCTCCTGCCTCAGCCTTCCAAGGACTGAGATCACAGGCGTGCACCCCCCCACTTGGCAGTTTCCCTCCCTTATTTATTTCTTCCCTTCTTTCCTTTCTTTCTCTTTTTCTCTCTCACTTTCGCTTTCCTTCTTTCCTTTTGTTTTCTTTTATATATTTATTTTCTTTTTTTGCAGTACTGGGGATTGAACCCAGGGGCATTCTACCTCTGAGCTACACCCAGTCCTATATTTTATTTTTTTATTTTGAAACAGGGTCTCACTAAGCAGCTGAGGCTGGCTGGGAACCTGGGATCCTCCTGTCTCAGCCTCCCAAGGGCTGGAATTACAAGTGTGCAGCCCTACGCCCAGCTTTCTTTTGTATTTATTTTTAAGATACTTGTGTTGGTGCACTGTAATTATACATCACATCAAGGTTCAGCGTGATGGAACACACATGCACACAGCGTGTACTGTGTTTCCTCTGTCCCCCCGCCTTTGCCTCCTCCCCCTCCACATTCATAATATAAAATTGGTGTTGATAACTTCACATATCCCCACTCCCCCCACACACACACACACTTTTGCGGTACTGTGGATAGAATCCAGGGGTATTCTACTTCTGAGCTACACCTCAGCCCTATTTTTATTTTTTATTTGGAAACAGGGTCTCACTTAGTTGCAGAAGGCCTCACTAATTTACTGAGGCTGGCCTCCGACCTGTGATCCTACACTCTCAGCCTCCCAAGTACTGGGATTACAGGCATGTGCCCCCTAGCCTGGCTGTCCTTTTTTTTTTTTTTTTAATGTTGCGATAGGGTCTGATCTGATTAAATTGCTCAGGCTGTAGGGTGTGGTGGCACATACTTGTAATCTCAGTACTTGGGAGGCTGAGACAGGAGGATTGCAGGTTCATGGCCAGCCTCCGATACTTAGTGAGGCTCTTCGAAACTTAGTGAGACCCTGTTTCAAAATAAAGAATAAAAAAAAAAAAAAATAGGACTGGAGGTGTAGCTCGGAGATAGAATGCTCCTGGGTTCAATCCCCAGTACTGCAAAAAAAGAAGAAGAAGAAGAAGAGTAGGAAGAGGAAGAGGAGAAGGAGGAGGAGGAGAAGGGAAAGAAAGAAAGAAAGAGAGAGAGAAAGAAAGAAAGAAAGAAAGAAAGAAAGAAAGAAAGAAAATCGAGTTGGGGGTATAGCTTGAGTGTAGAATGCCTCTGGGTTCAATCCCCAGTACCACAATAAATAAATAAATAAATAAATAAATAAATAAATAAATAAATAAATAAATAAATAAATACATACATACATACATACATACATACATACATAAATACATAAATAGCTCAGGCTGGCCTTGAACTTGCAATTCCCCGGCCTCCGCCTCCCTCAGAGCAGGGATTACGGGGTTTCACCAGCGTGCCTGGCAGTGCCAACACGCTAGGAGGAGGGAGGGCTGAGCTTTGGTGGCGACACAGCCGGAGCAGGGGAAGGCCCCGGTCCCTCCAGCTCCCCATCCCCCCCCCTTTTTCCCAGGAGAGTGTGAGGGTCACCTTGCATAGCTCAGTGGTGTGGACAATCATTTGGGGCTTGAGAGAAATCTGGACTTGCCCCGCCATTTACGGGAATTCAGAGGAAAGCCATCGGCCCCTCTCCTGGAGGCCTTGTGCGTGTTGCAGGTGGAGGGGAGGTCCCACTGAGGACAGGATTTCAGTCTCCTCCTCTCCAGTTCCTGGCCTGGCAATGCAAATTTCTGAAGTCATTTTTTATTTTGAAACAATGTTTCATTAAGTTGTGGAGGGTCTCATCAAATTGCTGAGGCTGGCCTTGAATCTATAGTCCTCCAGTCTCAGCCTCCCAAAGACTGGGATTACAGGCATAATATACCATGCCCATCTTGAAATATAATTTCAAAAGTTCTGCTGGGTGTGGTGGCACACGCTTGAAATCCCAGTCCTTGGGAGGCTGAGACAGGAGGATCACAGGTTCACGGCCAGCCTCAGCTATTTAGTGAGGTCCTCTATAATTTAGTGAGACCTTGTTTCAAATTAAAAAATAAAAATAATTCTGGAGGGGTATAGCTCAGAGGTAGAATACTCTTGGGTTCAATCCCCAGTACCACACATACACAAAAAAAGTTCTGCACACAAGCCTAATGTGGTTGCACGCACCTATAATCCCAGTCTTTGGGAGGCTGAGACAGGAGGCTTGCAGGCTTGTGGCCAGCCTCAGCAATTTAGCAGTGCCCTTTGCAACTTACTGAGACTGTGTTTCAAGATAAAAAATAAATAAATAAATAAGCCGGGCGTGGTGGCACGCTTATAATCCCAGAATTTGGGAGGCTGAGACCAGAGGTTTCACAGCCAGCCTCAGCTACTTAGTGAGGCCCTCCGCAACTTAGTGAGACCCTGTTTCAAAATAAAGAATAAAAAATAGGACTAGGGGTGGAGCTTGGAGGTAGAATGCCCAAGTTCAATCCACAGTACCGCCACAAATAATAATAATAATAATAATAATAATAATAATAATAATAATAATAATAATTAATAAATAAATAAAATAGGGCTGGAGCTGTAGGTCAGAGGTAGAATGCCCCTTCCTTCCTTTTTGCCAAGAAAGCGTGAGAATCACCTTCGTGGGTCGGTGGTGTTGACAACCATTTGGAGCTAAAGCACCAGTCAAAGTATAAAAAAAGAAAAGGTTCTGTATATTTGTAACTTTTGGAGATACACAGGTGGTGACCTGATTTACTCTGCAGTTTCCTCTGCTAACGTGCTGCCTTCGCAGAAGCCACCTGACATTGCATTTTCTAAAGAAATGGGTACAATTGAAGCTGCTGTTGTAGAAGCATCTGGAATATCTCTGCATCTTGCCTTTAAAATTGAGTTCTCAGCCGGGCGCAGTGGCGCACGCTTGCAATCCCAGCATTTGAGAGGCTGAGACCGGAGGATCCGGGTTCTTGGCCAGCCTCAGCTACCTAGTGAGGTACTCTGCAACTTAGTGAGACCCTGTTTCAAAATAAAGAATAAAAAATAGGGCTGGGGGTGTAGCTCGGAGGTAGAATGCCCCTGACTTCAATCCCCAGTACCGAAAAAAATAAATAAAATTGAGTTCTCATTCTTAAAAGTTGATTCGCCTTCTCCCTTATGTTACTTGACTTCAACCGCTGGGAAGCCCAGGGCCTTAAAGAGACCCACAAGTCCAGCATGGTGGCTCATTCCTATAATCCCAGTACTTGGGAGGCTGAGATAGGAGTATGGCAGGTTCGAGGCCAGCCTCAGCAACTTAGTAAGACCCTGTTTCTAAATGAAAAATAAAATAGGGCCAGGGGTGTAGCTCAGAGGTAGAAAACCCCTGGGTTCAATCCCTAGCACTGTGAAAAAATAAATAAATAAAAAGAAAGAAAGACCCATGACTAATTTCTGAATTTATTCCTTCTTCTTGCTTCCACTAAATTTGATTTCTTTTGGTGCCATTCTGTCTTCTCGTGGGTTTTGTTTTTGTTTTGTTTTGTTTTTCTTTTACGACCCTGGGAATTGAACCCAGGGGCACATTCTACCTCCGAGCTCCACCCCTAGTCCTATTTTTTATTCTTTATTTTGAAACAGGGTCTCATTAAGTTGCAGAGGACCTCACTAAGTAGCTGAGGCTGGCCTTGCACCCAGATCCTCCAGTCTCAGCCTCCCAAATGCTGGGATTACAAGCGTGCACCATCACGCCCAGCTCTCGTACTTCTTTACTGCTGTCCAGGATCATTAGAAAGATAAAGGATGGTACGTTTGGAGAGTGATAATTGTAAGTTGTATTGGAGTTATCAATCACAGAGTCTGCCATGGCCCCAGGATTGCTAACAGAAAAAAAAAGACAACCTCACCCAGCACAGGGGGGTAGAGTTGGTGGCTTATTTGTTTATATGTTTATTGCAGTACTGGGGATTAAACCCAGGGGCATAGTTCTATGCGTGAACTACACCCTCAGCCCTATTTTTAGTTTTTTGCTTTGAAACACAGTCTCACTAAGTTGCCAAGGGTATCGATAAATTGCTGAGGCTGGCTGAGAACCTATGAGCCTCCTGTCTCAGCCTCTCCAGTACTGGGAGCTTCTGGTGGCTTATTTTATGAAAGCAGCAGTTTACAAAATATCTGGACCAGCAGGATCTGTATCATCTGGGAAATCGTTAGATATGCAAATTCTGGGCCCCACCTCAGGCTTAGAGAATCTGGGAGTGAACATTGCAATTATTGCTCTAAGAAGTCCTTGTCATTCTGATGCAAGGTACAACTTCCTGGGACCTTCTAATTGAAGCTAAATTGCTGAGGCTGGTCTCTAACCTGCAATCCTTCTGTCCCGGCTTCCCAAGTACTGGGATCACAGGTGTCACCACCATGCCTGGCTCTGAGTTACACTGTGTGTGTGTGTGTGTGTGTGTGTGTGTGTGTGTGTGTGTGTGTAAGGGGTACTGGGGATGGAACCCAGGGGCAGTCTACCTGAGCTACACCCCTAACCCTATTTTTTATTTTTGAACAGGGTCTCACTTAGTTGCGGAGGGTCTCACTAAGTAGTTGAGTCTGGCCACAAACCCATGATCCTCCTGTCTCAGCCTCCCGAGTACTGAGATTACAAGCATGTGCCACCATGTTCTCTCTCGCTCCTGCTTTCTTTTTTGTGGTGCTGGAGGTGGAACCCAGGGGCCTTCTACCGCAGAGCTATACCCCCAGCCTTATTTTATTATTTATTTTGAAACAGGGTCTCGCTAAATTGCTGAGGGTCTCACTAAGTAGCTGAGGCTGGCCACGAACCTGCAATCCTCCTGTCTCGGCCTCCCAAGTACTGGGATTACAAGCGTGTGCCACCACACCTGGCTTGTGTTACACCTTTAACTCTAATTTCTAGCACAGGACTCCTCACCTGGGCATTTTTCATTAATATTCTCCATATATTCATTGAGAGTGACCAAAAAGAAATTATATCAGTCAGGCGTGATGGCTCACTCTTTTTTTTTTTTTTTTTGCAGTACTGGGAGTTGAACTCAGGGGCATTCTACCTCCGAGCTATACCCCCAGCCCTATTTTTTATTCTTTATTTTGAAACCGTGTCTCACTAAGTTGCGGAGTGCCTCACTAGGTAGCTGAGGATGGCCTCGAACCCGGATCCTCCGGTCTCAGCCTCCCGAATGCTGGGATTACAAGCGTGCACCACCACGCCCGGCTGTGATGGCTCACTCTTGTCATCTCAGTACTTGGGAGGCTGAGACAGGAGGATCACAGGTTTGAAGTCAGTCTCAGCTACTTCGTGAGGCCCTCCACAATTTAGTGAGACCCTGTTTCAAAATAAAGAATAAATAGTACTGTGGGGTGTGTCTCGAGGGTAGAATGCCCCTGGGTTCAATCCCCAGTACTGCAAATAATAATAATAATAATAATAATAATAACTAATAACTTCTTTTTTTTTTCTTCTGCGATACTGGGGATTGAACTCAGGGGCATTCTACCTCCGAGCTACATCCTCCAGTCCTATTTATTCTTTATTTTAAAACAGGGTCTACATTTATTGTATGCCTTGTGATCAATGCCTTTGTTAGTATACGAGCAGATTTACATGGAATAAAACTGCAAGCACTGCCTCGCACAGGGACTGGTAGTCAATGACAGGTTCAATTTTCTCAGGGCAATAGCAACCTAAGACAGGACTCTTTGAATGACTCATCGAGACCCCATGACGGGTAAGATTAAGCACCTGGTAGGAAACGACCTAAGACAAGCACAGTCCTTTGTGCATTTTAAAATAAAAATGGGGGAGTTGTGGGAGCCCCGCTGGGCCCTTTCCCCCCTGGCAGTTGCTATCTGCATATATGAGCAATTATACTGACTCTTCTGCTATGGCTACATTGGCGTCTCGAAGTCTGGAGATTGCTCCTAGGAATCGTAGATGAAAGACCCTCCTACTTCTTAGAAAGTAAATATATGACTCTAAAGGTTTATGGTTTTATGACTCTAGAAAGTTTGCTTGACCAGGCTATGTTAGGAATGTGGGCTATACGTGGAAAATGAAGAGGTGGTGCTATTTGTGATCTGACAATGATTGATATGTTGTAAATGTATACGTAACCGTGTTGTACTCAAGAAATGTATAAAAAATCCGTGCTGAATAATAAAAATTTTAAAAAAAAAGAAAGAAACAGGGTCTCATTAAGTTGCAGAGGGCCTCACTAAGTAGCTGAGGCTAGCTGCGAACCTGGATCCTCCAGTCTCAGCTTCCCAAGTACTAGGATTATAAGCATGTGCCACCACGCCCGGCTTTGGGAAAAAAAAGAAATTATATCATGGTTGAAGAGAAAAGAATGGTCTTCCTGGAGAATCCACAATGTTTCATCTTTGATAGAGATTGCTAAAGATAGCCAAGTTTTTCTTAGGTATGTTAAATGTCAGGCACCAGGCTAAGCCTTTTACATATTTTATCTCATTTAATCCTCATAAAATCTCTAAGTAGGAGTTTCTTTCTTTTTTTTTTTTTTATTTTCAGTGCTAAAGGTCAAATTTAGAGCTGGGCATGGTGGCACATGCTTGTAATCCCAGTACTTGGAAGGCTGAGACTGAAAGATTGCAGTTTCATGGCCAGCCTCAGTAATTTAGCGAGACTCTCAGCAATTTAATGAGACCTTGTTTCCAAATAAAGAACAAGCTGAGCATGGTGGCGCACGCTTTTAATCCCAGTACTTGGGAGGCTTAGGAGGATCACAGGTTCAAAGCCAGCCTCGGCAACATAGTGAGGTTCTCAGAAATCTAGTGAGACCATGCTTCCAAATAATAAATAAAATCGGGTTCAATCCCCAGTACCAAAAAAAAAAGAATAAAAAATAGGGCTGGGACTATAGCTCAGAGGTAGATGCCCCTGGGTTCGAGCCCCAGTACTGCAAAATAAAACAAACAAAAAAAATCAAACTAAGGACCTCTGGCATGATAGGAAAGACCTCATACTACCATTGAGCTACAATCCCAACCCAAGAAAGAGGCCTGATTCATTCTATTTCTTTCTTTCTTTCTCTCTCTCTCTCTCTCTCTCTCTCTCTCTCTCTCTCCCTCTCTCCTGGGAATTGAACCCAGGAACTTTCTACCTCTGCGCTACACCTCAGCCGTTTTTACTTCTGTTTTGTATTAGGGTCTTGCTACTTTGCACTGCCCTGAAACCTGTGGCCCTCTTTCACAGCCTTCCAAGGACTGAGATCTCAGGACTGTGCCACCACACACAAGTTCCTATTCTCATTTCAATAAGAAGGAATGCCCAAACAGGAGAATCATAGGTTTGAGTCCTTGGGAGGTTGAGACAGGAGGATCATAGACCTGCTCCTGGCATTCCAGATTCTGAAGTATCCAAATTTGTAATCCCAGGGATTGAGGAGGCCGAGGCAGGAGGATTGCAAGTTTGAGGCCAGCCTGGGAAACTTAGCAAGACCCTGTCTCAAAATATAATAAAAAGGGCCAGGTATGGTGGCGCATGCCTATAACCCTGTATTTGGAAGGCAGAGACAGGAAGATTACGGGTTCAGGAACAGCCTCAGCAATTTAGCAAGACTCTCAGCAATTTAGCAAGAACCTGTTTAAAAAGAAAAAAGGAAAAAAAAAAAGCCTGGCACGGTGGCATATGCCTGTCATCCCAGTACTTGGGAGGCTGAGACAGGAGAATCACAGATTTACTGCCAGCCTCAGCAACTTAGTAAGGCCCTCTGCAATTTAGTGAGACCCTGTTTCAAAATAAAAAATAAGAGCTGGTCATGGTGGTGCATGCTTGTAATTCCAGTACTTGGGAGGCTGAAACAGGAGGATCACAGGTTCATGGCCAGCCTCAGCTACTTAGTGAGGCCCTCTGCAACTTAGTGAGAACCTGTTTCAAAAAAAAGAACAGCGAGGTGTGGTAGCGCATGCTTGTAATCCCAGTACTTGGGAGGATGAGACTGGAGGATCTGGGTTCGCGACCAGCCTCAGCTACTTAGTGAGGCTCCTGCAACTTTGTGAAACGCTGATTCAAAATAAAGAATAATAATTAAAAAAAAAAATAGGGCTGGGGATGTAGCTCAGAGGTAGAATGCCCCTGGGTTCAATTCCCAGTATTGCAAAAAAAACAGAACAAAACAAAAAATAGGGCTGGGAGTACAGCTCAGTCATAGAATGCCCCTGGGTCCAATTCCCAGTACCACAAAATTTAAATTAAATAGAGCTGGGAATGTAAGTTGGAATTAGAATGCTACTAGGTTCACTCCCTAGTATCAAAAAATTAATAATAATAATAATAATAATAATAATAATAATAATAATAATAATGTCTCAAGTGTAGCTCAGAAGTAGAATGCCCCTGGGTTCAATCACCAGTACGGCTCCCCCACACACACACCCAAGCATACAAGAAGGAACAGAAGAGCCGGGCGTGGTGGCGCACGCTTGTAATCCCAGCACTTGGGAGGCTGAGGCCGGAGGATCCGGGTTCACAGCCAGCCTCAGCTACCTAGTGAGGCACTCTGCAACTTAGTGAGACCCTGTTTCAAAATAAAGAATAAAAAAATAGGGGTATAGCTCGGAGGTAGAATGTCCCTGAGTTCAACCCCCAGTACCACAAAAAAAAAAAAAAAGAAAGAAAGAAAGAAAAGAACAGAAGATCAGAAGGCGAAGTGCTTTGCTTACGTCGTCTGTCTTGTAGGTGTCCAGCTTGAAACACGGCTCTTTCTGAGACTCAGGCCCGCATCATTTTCTCAACAATTTGCTTCCCTTTAAGAGAAAGAGGAGCTGGGCATGGCATACGCTTGTAATCCCAGCATTTGGGAGGCTGAGACCGAAGGATCCGGGTTCAAGGCCAGCCTCAGCTACCTAGTGAGGCACTCCGCAACTTTGAGAGACCCTGTTTCAAAATAAAGAATAAAAAATAGGGATGAGGGTGTAGCTCGGAGGTAGAATGCCCCTGAGTTCAACCCCCAGTACCGAAAAAAAAAAAAAAATAGGGCTGGAGGTGTAGCTCAGAGGTAGAATGCCCCAGGCTTCAATCTCCAGAATAAATAAATAAATAAATAAATAAATAAATAAATAAGCAGTAGAATCATCTGGAGAGTGTGTTAAAACAGTGATTGCACTGGGCGTGGTGACACACGCTTGTAATCCCAGTACTTGGGAGGCTGAGACAGGAGGATCTCAGGTTCACAGCCAGCCTCAGCTTCTTAGTGAGACCCTCCGCAACCTAGTGAGACCCTGTTCCAAAATAAAGAACAAAAAATAGGCTGGGGTGGAGCTCAGAGGTAGAATGCCCCTGGGTTCAATCCTTAGTACTGCAAAAAAGCAAAAAAAAACAACAAAAAAACCCCACCACTTGCTGTGTCCTGTGCCCAGAGATTCTGCTTCCGTACTGCACTGTGTGTGTGTGTGTGTGTGTGTGTGTGTGTGTGTGT
The DNA here is from genome assembly GCA_004027655.1 of Graphiurus murinus. Classification (NCBI taxonomy): domain Eukaryota; kingdom Metazoa; phylum Chordata; class Mammalia; order Rodentia; family Gliridae; genus Graphiurus; species Graphiurus murinus. The sequence goes on along the minus strand of PVLC010022144.1, from coordinate 17,437 downwards.
GTGTGTGTGTGCTCACGTGCTTGCTACTGGGGATGGAACCCAGGGACATTCTACCTCCAAGTTACACCCCCTAGCCTGCTCAGAAGTAGAGCTCAGAGGTAGAATGCCCCTGGGTTTAATTCCCAGTACCGGAAAAAAAAAGACTCAAATGAAAAGTTTCCCCTACAAAAACAGAAGGAAGCCAGGCATGGTGGTGCACACTTGTAATTCCAGTACTTGGGAGGCTGAGACGGGAGGATCACAGGTTCAAGATCAGCCTCACAGTAACTTTGCAAGACCCTCAGCAACTCAATGAGGATCCGGATTCTCAGCCAGCCTCAGCTACTTAGTGAGACCCTGTTTCAAAATAAAGGATAAAAATAGGTCTGAGGGTGTAGCTTGGAGGTAGAATGCCCCTGGGTTCAACCCCCAGTACTGCAAAAAGAAAAAAGGAAAAAAAAAAAAAAAAACCAGAAGGAAGAAGAAAGTTTTCAAGTATTTTGTGAATTTTTTTCTAACAATAGAAAGAGGAAATTCATCTAGGAGTGATGCAATGCATATAACTGAAATGAATAGAAGTGAACTGGGCCAGGAGCAAATTAATTTGAAAATAATTGCAGAGGAAAAAAAAAAAAAAAAAAAGAACTATGCCATGCTCTCTCCTTTGGGAAATCTAACAAGAAAGTAAGGGCTCCCCCCACCCTTTTCTCTTCCTGTTCTAGGATAATTGATATTACCATCATAGGAACACAAAATGATAAAATGTCACCCCTTGAAGGACTCCATTTTCTTCCCACTGTGAGGAATTTCTTCTCTGGGTCACAGCCAAAGAACAAGTCGGGTCATTGGGAAACCAGGATTTTCTTGTGATTTGCCCATGGAAAAATTTCCCGGTGAAAATTGGCTACATCCATGGAGAAGCCAATAACTCAGGGGTATAAAACTCCAAACAATAGTGGATTTAGAGCTGGGCGTGGTGGTGCATGCCTGGAATCCTAGTACTTGGGAGGCTGAGACAGGAGAATTGCAGGTTTGAGGCCAGCCTCAGCAACTTAGCAATACCCTCTGCTACTTAGTGAGACCTTGTTTCAAAACAAAAAATAAAATAGGGCTGGGGGTGTAGCTTAGAGGTAGAATGCTCCAGGGTTCAATCCCCAGCACTATACACACACACACACACACACACACACACACACACACACACTAGTGGATTTATTATAATTTATTTGTGTGCATGAGTGAGTGTGTGTGTGTGTGTGTGTGTGTGTGTGTGTGGTGCTGGGGATGGAACCTAGGGCCTCATCAATGCTAAGCAAGTGATCTATAACTTAGCTATATCCCTAGTCTCAATTTATTTTATTTATTTATTGTTTTGTGGTGCAGGGAATTGAACCCAGGGGTGTTCTGTCTCCAAACTCCACCCCCTGTCCTATTTTATTTTATTTTATTTTATTTTATTTGGTACTGGGGATTGAACTCAGGGGCATTCTACCTCCGAGCTACACTCCCAGGCCTATTTTTTATTCTGTATTTTGAAACCGGGTCTCACTAAGTTGCGGAATGCCTCACTAGATAGCTGAGGCTGGCCGCGAACCCGGATCCTCCGATCTCAGCCTCCCGAATGCTGGGATTACAAGCGTGCGCCACCATGCCTGGCGTCTATTTTATTTTTTAATTTGGAAACAGAGTCTCTCTAAGTTGCTGAGAGCCTTGCTAAGTTGCTGAGGCTGGCCTCAAACCTGCAAATATCCTGTCACAGCCTCCCAAGTACTGGGATTACAAGTGTGTGCCACCACACCCAGCTTCCCAATTACTTATAACATATAATAAAGCAAGGAAGATTGGAACTTTAATCATGCCTTCTGTTTGGCGCACGCTTGTAATCACAGCACTTGGGAGGCTGAGACAGGAGGATCGCAGGTTTGCAGCCAGCCTCAGCAACTTAGTGAGGCCATCTGTAACTCAGTGAGACCCTGTTTCAAAATAAAAGAATAAAATAGGGCTGGGGGTGTGACTCAGAAGAGGTAGAATGCCCCTGGGTTCCATCTCCAGTACCACAAAACAAAACAAGCAAACAAACAAAAAACTAGTAAAGAGCTGGTTAAGAGAATAGGTAGGAAGCCAGGCGTGGTGGCGCACGCTTGTAATCCCAGCATTCAGGAGGCTGAGACCGGAGGATCCCGGTTCGCGGCCAGCCTCAGCTACCTAGTGAGGAACTCCGCAACTTAGTGAGACTCGGTTTCAAAATAAAGAATAAAAAATAGGGCTGGGGGTGTAGCACGGAGGTTGAATGCCCCTGAGTTCAATCCCGAGACCCGCAAAAAAAAAAAAAAAAAGAGAATAGGTAGGAGAGTCTGCTAAGTCCTCTCAGTAGACTGATTGGAGCCGGGGTTCAGGAAACCTTGACCCCCATCCCAGCATGATCACTACTTGCTGTATGATCGAGAAGGGTCATTGAATTGTTAGAAGCCAGGTTTTCTTTCTTTCTTTCTTCCTTCCTTCCTTTATTTATTTGTGTGTGTGTGTTGGGGGGGAGGTAATGGGAATTGAACCCAGGGGCACTCTACCTCCAAGCTATACCCCCAGTCCTATTTTTTTATTCTTTATTTTGAAACCGGGTCTCACTAAGTTGCGGAGTGCCTCACTAGGTAGCTGAGGCTGGCCGCGAACCCGGATCCTCTGGTCTCAGCCTTCCAAATGCTGGGATTACAAGCGTGTGCCACCATGTCAGGCTCCTTCCTTTCTTTTTAAATACTTCATCAGCAAAAGAAGAGATTGAGTAACTCACTAAAATTTCTAACATTTTCACTACTAAGATTCTCTTTTCCAGACACATGTCTGTAATCCCAGTACTTGGGAGCCTGAGACAGGAGGATCGCAGGATCAAGGTCAGCCGCAGCCATTTAGCTTGGCCCTCAGCAACTTAGCAGACTGTTTCAAAATAAAAAATAAAATAGGCTGGGAGAGCTGGGCCCAGTGGTGCACTCTTGTAATCCCAGTACTTGAGAGGCTGAGATGGGAGGATCACAGGTTCAAGGCCAGCCTCTGCAACTCAGTGAGGCCCTCTGTAACTTAGATCCTGTTTCAAAAATAAAGAATAAAATGGGGCTAGGGGTGCAGCTCAGAGGTAGAATGCCCCTGGGTACCACCACCAGTAACACACACACACACACACACACACACACACACACACACACACCCCTATTCTTTTATTTTATATTTTATTTATTTATTTTGAGGTACTTGGGATTGAACCCACTGTGCTCAACCACTGAACTATATCCCCAGACCTTTGTATTTTTTATTTTGTAACAGAGTCTTGCTAAGTTGCCCCTGCCTCAGCCTCTGGAAGTTGCTGGGATTACAGGTGTGCACACCACTACCCCCTAGTCTTTTTAGAAAGAAGGTACTTCCTCAGCTTAAGTATTTTTTTTTTTTTACAGTACTAGGGAGGGGCATTCTACCTCTGTGCTACACCCCGGTCCTATTTTTATTCTTCATTTTGAAACAGGGTCTCACTAAGTTGCAGAGGGCCCCACTAAGTAGCTGAGGCTGGCTTCGAACCTGCGATCCTCCTGTCTCAGCCTCCCAAGTACTGGGATTACAAGCTTGCACCAACAAACCCGGCTAGTTTAAGTATCTTTTTATAAAAATTACTACTTCCATCCTTCTTTCTATCCTTCCTTCCTCTTCTTTCTTTTTTTCTTTTTGGTGCTGGGGATCAAACCCAGGGCCTCACACATGCTAAGCAAGCACTCTACCACTAAACTACATCCCCAGCCTTAAAAATTATTTTCAATCACTGATCATCAGGGAAATGCAAATCAAACCTACAATGAAATGCCATCTCACCCCCAATTCAAATGACTCTGATAAAAAATGATCATAATTTAATGGTCGTGACTAGTCAGATTTACTTGCTGATTAAGTTGTTTCATAAAAGACACGAAAAGTGTTTTTCTATTTCTTTCACTTTGCAAGATGGATTCAAATGGCACCTGTGCTACTGCAGCTTCAAAACAATATTCCAAAATAGGTTAGCATTGAAACAAGTCTTTTTTTTTTCTTCCCTTTTTAAATTTTTTTAACATTGGTGTCTCTTCCCTTGTGATATGCTCTGAAAATAAGTTAAGTGGAGGAGAAATAAAAGCCAATTTAATCTGAGAACCTAGTTTCTAATACTGATTTCAGGTCAGAACGTGCAGACTCTTCTTTAAAAAAAAAAAAAAAAAAAACAAGAACAACGATTGTAATACAAAGATTTTCTAATGTTCCCCTACTTTTGTCTAATCAAAAGCAGATGATCTTAAACATTTTGCTTTTTCTCAAGGCCAAATAATTCTTCAATGATGCACAAGTTAAAAGTAATTGGCAAATTTTTACTAGAATTCTTTTTTTGGAAAGACCAAATATATTTACTTGCTACTACATGGAAATCTTTTCTTTTTGGTACTGGGGACTGAACTCAGGGACATTCTACCTCTGAGCTACACCCCCAGCCCTTTTTCTTTTCTTTTTTGCGGTACCGGGAATTGAACCCAGGGGCATTCTACCTCTGAGCTACACCCCCAGCCCTATTTTTTATTCTTTATTTTGAAACCGGGTCTCGCTAAGTTGCGGAGTGCCTCACTAGGTAGCTGAGGCTGGCCTCGAACCCGGATCCTCTGGTCTCAACCTCCCGAATGCTGAGATTACAAGCATGCACAACCACGCCCGGCTTCCTTTTTATTTTCTATTTTGAAACAAAGTCTCATTCAATTGCTGAGGGTCTCCCTTAATTGCTGAGTCTGTCTTCAAACCTGCAATCTACCTGTCTCAGCCTCCCATGTGCTAGGATTACAGGCATGTGCCACCGCACCTGCTTAAAATGTCTTTATTTTTTATGATAAGAGTACTATATAATTTAAAATCATTTTTCTAATGAGTACTAATCTTTAAAGATGGCTCATTTGCTTCAATGATAACCAATTTCTTTCTTTCTTTCTTTCTTTTTTTTTTTTACAGTACTGGGGATTGAACTCAGGGGCATTCTACCTCCGAGCTACACCCCCAGCCCTATTTTTTATTCTTTATTTTGAAACAGGGTCTCACTAAGTTGCAGAGGGCCTCACAAAGTAGCTGAGGCTGGCTGTGAACCTGTGATCCTCCTGTCTCAGCCTCCCAAGAACTGGGATTACAAGCGTGCGCCACCACGCCCGGCTAATTTTTTAATTGTTTTGAAACAGGGTCTCACTAAGTTGATGAGAGATTCACTACTTGCTGAGGTTGTCCTCGAACTCGCAATCCTACTGTCTTAGCCTCCTAAGTGCTGGGATTACAGGCATGCGCCACCATGCCTGGCCTGGAAAGTAATTATTAAGACACAGGCAGATAGCAAAAGCATTTCGTATTTGGCACAGTCTTTCCATTATTCCAGTATCTCACCGGGTAGAGTAGGTAGAGACCCATTAATTAACTTAATTAACTGATAAAAGGTCCCTGGATAGGTCCCTCCCACCTTCCACCTGTCCAGTCTCGTGTCCCTGGGCTGAACCTTTCTACACCATTTTTTTTTTTTCCCGAAGGATGGACCTCAAACTTTCCATCTGGGTTGAACTCATGATACGGGCTACCCAGACACCAAAAATACAATGACAAGAAAATACTGCTTAAAATCCAGGAACAAGCTGGGTGTGGTGGCACAAGCCTGTAGTCGCAACACTTGGAAGGCTGAGACAGGAAGAACACAGGTTCAGGACCAGCCTCAGTCACTTAGTAAGATCCTCCAGCAATTTAGCAAGATAATAGAATAAATTTAGCAAAATAACGCAATAAAAATTAAAAAGGCTGGCCGGGCGTGGTGGTGCACACTTGTAATCCCAGTACTTGGGAGGCTGAGACAGGAGGATCACAGGTTCGTGCCCAGCCTCAGCTACTTAATGAGGCCCTCTGCAACTTAGGGAGACCCCGTTTCAAAATAAAGAAAAAAAATAGGGCTGGGAATGTAGCTCAGAGGTAGAATGCCCCTGGGTTCAATCTCTAGTACTGTCAATAAATAAATAAATAAAATAAAATAAAAAGGGTGGAGGGTTTAGCTAGGAGGTAGATGCCCCTGGGTTCAATCCCCAGAACTAACTAAACCTGGGAAGCTGGGCATAGTGGTGCATGCCTGTTATCTTAGTACTTGGGAGGCTGGGACAAGATGATCAAAAGTTTAAGGCCAGCCTCAACAACTCAATGAGACCCTCAGCAACTTAGTGAGACTCTGTTTAAAAAAACAAAAAATAATAATAAGCCAAGCATGGTGGTGCACCATTGTAATCCCAGTACTTGGGAGGCTGAGACAGGAGGATCACAGGTTCCTGGCCAGCCTCAGCTACTTAATGAGGCCCTCTGCAACTTAGGGAGACCCTGTTTCAAAATAACGAATAAAAAATAAGACTGGGGGTGTAGCACAGAGGTAGAATGCCCCTGGGCTCAATCCCCCATACCACATACACACACACACACAAAAAAAAATAAAATAAGAAGGGTTGGAGGGAGTGTAGCTCAGAGGTAGAATGTCCCTGGGTTCAATTCCTGGTGCCAATAAATAAATAAATAAATAAATAAATAAAAAAATACACAAGGAACAAAGAGATCAGTTAATTTGCTTGAGTCTGGACACCTTGATACAGGATAGGAAGTAATAAGAGTTACATTTCTCCTTGATTGCTAATGGAAGCAAAGGGGAATTCAGGGTCCAGGTTAGTGACTGGGTCTTTTGATCATTGAAAACCCTGCAAAATTTCTCAAGTTTTCCTCTACCCTTTCCTCATGCATAATTAATTCCTTTTGCTTTTCTGGTTGATTTGAAAAGACCCTTAGGATACAGTGCAATGAATAGGATTACTCATAACTTGGAGACTACTGGCACAAAAAATGTCTTGGTTGTAGTAACTAGCTTGTTTTGGATTTTACCCAAAACACTAAGTAATTACGTCTCCAAGCAAAACCATGAGTCTATCACAAAAGGGCATAGAAATATCTGTAAACGTTGCAAGACTTTGGATGTTTTATTTTCTTTTTGTAGTGCTGGAGACTGAACCCAGGACCTTGCACAGGCTGGGGAGACGCTCTACCTCGAAGCTACATCCCCAGCCCTTTTTATTTTATTTTGAGACAGTTTCTTGTTAAGTTGCCCAGGCTGGCCTAAAATGTATGATTCTCCTGCCTCAGTCTCCTGAGTCCCTGGGACTGCAGGCATGTGCGATCACACTCAGCTACATAATTTTTCTATAAGACAGACAAATGTAAATAATAAACATACAGCCGGGCGTGGTGGCGCACGCTTGTAATCCCAGCATTCAGGAGGCTGAGACCGGAGGATGCGGGTTCGCGGCCAGCCTCAGCTACCTAGTGAGGCACTCCGCAACTTAGTGAGACTCGGTTTCAAAATAAAGAATAAAAAATAGGGCTGGGGGTATAGCTCGGAGGTAGAACGCCCCTGAGTTCAATCCCTGGTACCGCAAAAAAAAAAAAAAATAATAATAATAATAATAAACATACAATTATTTTTGTACTGGGGATTCATCCCTGGGGTGTTCTACTTCTCAGCTACACCCCCAGCCCTATTTTACTTTTTAATTTGAAACAGGGTCTCGCTAAGCTGCTGAGGGTCTTGCTAAGTCCTGGGACTGAACTCAAACCTGCAATCCTCCTGTCTCAGTCTCCCATGTACTGGGATTCCACAAGCGCACCACCATGCCTGGCTATAAATATATAATTTTTAAAATTAGACAGATGTAATGGTGCACGCTTGTAATCCCAATACTTGGGAGACTGAGACAGGAGGATCACAGTTCGAGGACAGCCTTAGCAAGTAGTGAGACTCATCAACCTAGTGAGACCCTGTTTCAAAATAAGAAGTAAAATCGGGCTGGGGGTGTAGCTCGAAGGTAGAATGCCTCTGGGTTCAATCCCCAGTAAAACACACACACACACACACACACACACACGCAAAAATTAAATAGTTAAGCTTTTTGTGTGTGTGTCTGTGGCACCAGGGATGGAACTCAGGGGCATTCTTCCCATGAGCTACACCCCCAGCCCTATTTTATTTTTATTTTGAAACAGGGTCTCACTATGTTGCTGAGAGTCACACTACTTGCTGAGGCTGTCCTCGAACCTGCAATCCTCCTGTCTCAGCTTCCCAAGTACTAGGATTACAAGCTTGTGCCCATTCCCAGCATAGTTCAGCATTTTTTTAAAGAGTGAGTTTCAGATATCAGGAGATTATACTTTGTAAAATCTTTGTCTCAATAAATTATTTTGCTGGAAGCTACAGAATGGGGATTTTAAATTTTTATTATTTCTTCTACGTGTCTGAGCTGAATTCATCTGTAACGAAGAGCTTTGTGCTATTTTTGTTTTTTTTAATGGTACTGGGAACTGAACCCAGAGACATTCTGCCTCCAAGCTACATCCTCAGACCAATTTTATTTATTTATTTTCTTTTTTTTTTTTTGCGGTACTGGGGATTGAACTCAAGGGCATTCTACCTCCAAGCTATACCCCCAGCACTATTTTTTATTCTTTATTTTGAAACCGGGTCTCACTAAGTTGCGGAGTGCCTCACTAGGTAGCTGAGGCTGGCCTCGAACCCGGATCCTCCAGTCTCAGCCTCCCAAATGCTGGGATTACCCGCGTGCGCCACCACGCCCGGCTTATTTCTTATTTGGAAACATGGTCTCACAGGTTACTGATGGCCTCACTAAATTGCTGAGGCTGTCCTCGAACCTGTGATCCACCAGTCTCAGCCTCCCAAGTACTGGGATTACAAGCGTGGGTCGCCACGCCTGGCTCATGCTTTTCCTTTTGACCGGTGGATTTTACTTTAGTTCAAACAGTGGGTCAAGACAATAAGTCATTTCAAGGCTCTACAAGGACAACTTAGGATGACAGTCTTGCAGATGAGGGACAGTAGATGGGCAAAGTGTGAGCAGATAATAAACCTCAGGTTCTGCACGTTTCACAGGAAAATAATGTGCAAGGAATTAATAGTTCTCCTTATTTGCTTATGTGATTCTACCAATTCATTTATTGGTATTAGGGATTGAGCCCAGGGATGTTCTACCTCTGAGCTACACTCTAGTCCTATTTTTAAAAATATTTATTTATTTATTTATTTTTGTGGAAATGAGGATGGAATCCGGGGGAATTCTACCTCCAAGTTACACCCCCAGCCCAATTTTTTTTATTGTTGTTGTTTGTTGTGGTACTGGGGATTGAACCCAGGGGCATTCTACCTCTGAGCTATACCTCCAGCCATATATATATTTATATTTTTTTTTGTGGTACTAGGGATGGAATCCAGGGATGTTCTACCTCTGAGCTACATGCCCAGTCCTATTTTTAATTCTTTATTTGGAAACAGGGTCTCACTAAATTGCAGAGGGCCTCACTAAATAGCTGAGGCTGGCCGAAAACCTGTGATCCTCCTTTATCAGTCTCTCAAATACTGGGATTACAAACATGCACCACCAGGTCCAGTTCCTATTTTATTTTTACTTTTGAAACAGGGTCTCACCAAGTTTTTAAGGACCTTGCTAACTTGCTGAGACTGGCTCTGAACCTGCAATCCTCCTGTCTCCAACTCTCAAATACTGGAATTACAGGCGTGTACCACCACATTTGGCCTGTATGCTTATTTTTAAATCTAGGCTAAGATAGAGGCTACAAAAGATACATAAATACAGGACTAGCCAGGCATGGTGGCGCATGCTTGCAATCCCAGCATTTGGGAGGCTGAGACCGGAGGATCTGGGTTTGCAGCCAGCCTCAGCTACCTAGTGAGACACTCCGCAACTTAGTGAGACCCTGTTTAAAAATAAAGAATTAAAAATAGGGCTGGGGGTATAGCTCAGAGGTAGAATGCCCCTGAATTCAATCCTCAGTACGCAAACAAAACAAAACAAAACAAAAAAACCCCCAGAACCCAGCCCCTGTCTTCAAAGGGCTATTTGGTTGGCAAGACAAAACCACAGAAAGATAGAACTAAAAGAGAATTTAGTCTTGTGGCATATGAATGAGTTTTGGGATATTAGTTCAGTAAACTAGGAAGAGTGGAGCTTAAATTTTCAGTGTTTTGTGCTAGGGCAATAAAATTCTCATAGAAGACTATGACTCCATCAGTCCACCATAGACAATCAACACCACGAAAAACTAATTAGGGTACTGACTATACTGTTGCTAATTCCCCTTATTGATATTTCTCATGGTCGGTGGAAATCCATGTAAGAAGTTAGCACGAAAAAATATTCTAAGCCGGGCATGGTGGTGCATGCTTGTAATCCCAGTACTTGGGAGGCTGAGGCAGGAGGATCGCAGGTTCATGGCCAGCCTCAGCAACTTGTGAGACCCTGTTTCAAAATAAAGAATAAAAAATAGGGCTGGAGGTGTAGCTCAGAGGAGGTAGAATGCCCCTGTGTTCAATCTCCAGTACCGCAGAAAAACAAAAAACAGGGTCTCACTAAACTGCTGAGGCTGGCCTCGAACCTGCAATCCTCTTGTCTCAGCTTCCCAAGTACTGGGATTACAGGTGTGCACCACCACACCCAGCACATCTTGCTTTCTTAATCAGAGCAGTACTTGAAGGTGGGCTTCCAGACAGATGAATTCAGTTGCAGTTTTCTGCTATATCCTGCTGACGAAACCTGTTTCTATTTGCAGGGTTTCCCTGGGGTAGGCTGCTGTGCTAGTTTTGGACCTTTTTCAGACTTGGCTCAGTCTATAATATTGTACTGACTCTGCAGAGTCTCCCTACTTCCCTGCATGGGTATTTGAAGGACAAAGTCATATACATGGGAATTTTCATGGCTGGTCATCATTTTGAATTGTTGTCTTGGAAATCAGATCTTTGACGTTCTAGATCAACATTGTCATAGCTCAGTGACAGAGTGCTTGCCTAGCATGCACAAGGCCCTGGGTTCAATCCCTAGGACCGGAAAAAAAAAAAAATTGTCTAACAGAATGCAATATGAAGCCGGGAGTGGTGGCGCATGCTTGTAATCCCAGCATTCGGGAGGCTGAGACCGGAGGATCCGGGTTCGCGGCCAGCCTCAGCTACCTAGTGAGGCACTCCGCAACTTAGTGAGACTCGGTTTCAAAATAAAGAATAAAAAATAGGGCTTGGGGGTATAGCTCGGAGGTAGAATGCCCCTGAGTTCAATCCCCAGTACCGCAAAAAAAAAAAAAAAAAAAAAATGCAATATGAGCCTCCTATGTAATTTTTGTGGTACTGTGGACTGAACTCAGGGGCATTGTACCTCTGAGCTATACCCCCAGCCCTTTTTATCCTTTTAGTTTGAAACAGAATCTTGATAAATTGCTGATAAACAGGTCTTGTTAAGTTGCTGAGGCTAGCCTGGAATCTGTGATTCTCCTGTCTCAGCCTCCCACATACTGGGATTACAGGTGTGCACCACTGTGCCCGGCTTGAGTGTGTAATTTTTAATTTCCTAGGAGCCACATTAAAAAAGTAAAAAGTGGGCAAAATTAATTTTAATAATCTTTTTCATTTTATCCAATATATCCAAATGTCAACATATAATCAATATACAGATTATATTGAATGAGATATTTTGCTCTTTTTTTTTTTTTTTGCACTGAGTCTTTGAAATTCAATGTGTATTTTACAGCTACTTCCCATCTCAGAACTAGCCATATTTTCTGTTTTCTCATGGGGGGGGAGGAGGAAAGGTTCTCAGCTGGATGTGGTGGCACTCTTGTAATCCTAGTATTTGGTATTTGGGAGGCTGACAGGAGGATTGCAGATTCAAGACCAGCTTCATCAACTTAGTAAGGCCCTCAGCAAGTCAGTGAGACCCTGTTTCAAAACAAAAATAAAGCCAGGCATGGTGGTACATGCCTGTAATCCCCAGAACTTGGGAGACCGAGACAGAAGAATCTCAGATTCAAGGACAGCCTCAGAAACATAGTGAGACTCTCAGCAACCTAGCAAGACCCTGTTTCCAAACAAAACAAAAGGACTAGGAGTGTAGCTGGGAGATAGAATGCCCCTGAGTTTAATCCCTTACACCACACACACAAATAAAAAAAAAAGAAAAAAAAAGGCTGGGGGGTGTAGCTAGCTCAGAGGCAGATTGCCCCTGGGCTTAAGGGGGGTGCTAATACGATTTGATGGGAGGAGACACATAAAGATCTTAGACCACTGACATGCGGCATGCACCCAATGAACGTCAATATTTATGATCAGTTTTGGCACTAATTTTATGTCAATAATAATTATTACTTCTCTAATTTGTTCCTAAAGTTTCACGGAGACCCTTGAAGCAAGACACTTTTTTTTTCGGAATTGGGGATTTAACTCAGGGGCATTCTACCTCTGAGCTACATTCCCAGTCCTATTTTTTTATTCTTTATTTTGAAACAGGGTCTCACTGAGTTTGGGGGGCCTCACTAAGTAGCTGAGGCTGGCCGTGAACCTGCAATTCTACTGTTTCAGCCTCCCAAGTACTGGGAGTACAAGTGTGCACCACCACGACCGGACAAAGCAAAACACTTTTATCAAGCAATCCAGATAGAAAGCAGGTAAATTCAAATGAGTATCTCAGTCTTTAAAATAGCAAAACAGCCTGGGCGTGGTGGCGCACGCTTGTAATCCCAGCATTTGGGAGGCTGAGACCAGAAGATCCAGGTTCCCGGCCAGCCTCAGCTACTTAGTGAGGCACTCTGCAACTTAGTGAGACCCTGTTTCAAAATAAAGAAAAAAAAATAGGGCTGGGGGTATAGCCTGGAGGTAGAATGCCTCTGAGTTCAATCCCCAGTACTGCACAAAACAAACAAACAAACAAAAAACAGGGGTGAGGAGATGGAAATGACTTGCCGGAGAGCTCAGACCAGGCTCCTAAAATGGGGTGGGGGTGTTGAATGCACCCCTAAAAAGGGCTTAGTATGATTATAGGCTGGAACCAGAACCCAGGCTGCAACCACGTAACTCTGTGTTGTGTTGGGAAGTTCTCTTATTTCTCTGAGCCTGCAATTGTGCACCTGCCAAAGAGAGAGAATAAATACACCCGGAGCTGGCAAAACTCAACAGCAAGATGTATGGAAAGTGCTTGTGATTGGGGCTCATAAAAACCCACTGGTTTCTTCTATTGTTGCTTTTAGCAGAACGTATGCAGCGGTAGGCTGTGCCTGTCCGGAATACAGTGATGCGTTTTGGCTCACCGCTATGCCACAGCTCGTGGCACGGTGCCAGCACCCAGTAGATACTCAGGAAACCTTTGTGGAATGAACACACGTCGTCCCAGGTAGGGAGGGCAGCGGCTGACTTTGCCTCGGAGCTAAGCCCTTCTCTTCCTTCCCAAAGCCAAACCCTAAGTTATCTTGCAGCCCGGGGAGCTCGGACACGAGTTGGCAGTGGGTTGAAACCCGCTTTGTCCCAGATGCTACCGTTGGTGAGCGCCTCTCCTGGCAGCACGTCCCTGTGTGAAGCTCTCTTCGAAGCCTTCATTTTTCTGGTTTGCGGTTTATTTACTTAAGCATTTACAGCTTCCAGGAGCCGAGAGGGGGCTGCTGGAAGCAGGGTCTGGACTGAGATTTCGGTTTCTATTTATTTTCTGCCTCCCGGTCACAAGCCGGCTCCTTTATTTGCTCACGGGAAGAGGTTCGTGTTTCTTTACCCGGCAACGAAAAGATAACAGGCAGTTCGGAAAAACGATCTCACGCGACTTGTCAGTGTCCCCCGGCTGTGCAGGGACCCTCGCTCCCCGACTTACTCCTTGGGGCCGCACTAGCAGGGGCGGAGCAGATACCGTGCAGACAACCTCGCGCCTTTAATCCTCGACCGCAAAAACACTGGCGTTTTTTGGTGCCCTGGATTTCTGAAATTCTTGGCTCAGGGACCCAACGCCGGCAAGTGTGGGAGGGTGCACAACAGCTTGTACAAACTTCCCAAAGCAGAAACGCAAGCTCCTCCCTCCTCCCAGGTCCCCAGTGATGCCTGGATTCCGGGGAAGAGGAGGTGACTTTAGGAGAAGAGTCCCCAAGGGTCGGGTTCCCCATCCCCCAAAGACCTGCGTCTTTGGGTCGCGGGCTCCCAGCCCGCCCGGGCGCACAGAGGGGTGTGCAGAGGACCGCCTCGCAGCAGCGCCGCCCCAGCCCAGCCGGGTGCAAGTCTATTTAGAGCCCAGCCCGCGAGCCCGGGGGATTCTGGGACTTGTAGTCCTCCCTCGCCGCCCCGGGCGCCTGCACGACCTGGGACCTGGACTACATTGCCCAGGGAGCTTGACGGCCTATATAAGGCGCCGGGAGCCGCTTCAAAGTGCAGTAACCATGTGGATGTTCTGCTGAAGCGTTTCCTCAAGATTGCTGGGGAGGGAGGAGAGGAGGAGGAGGAGGTGGTGGTGGAGGAGGAGGCAGGGGGTGGAGAGAGAGAGAGAGAGAGACAGAAAGCGCCCGCCGAGAGGAGGTGTGGGTGTTCCGCTTCCATCCTAACGGAACGAGCTCCCTCATCGCGGACATGGGATTGCCCAGCGGCTGCTAACCAACCCCTCTCCTCATCCTGCTCCCCCAAACCGGCGTGGCTCCCCCGGCACCAAGGTAGACGCTGGGGCCCGGCACAGGGCGCGGGGAGTTGTCCCTCGCCCCCCAGGACGCAGAAGTTCGTTCTGTTCTCTGGGAGTTTTTGCTTGATTGGCATGCACTCGGCAAGCATTTGGGGGGTTCTTTTACTGCAAGCAGATTTTGGGGAGATCTCATTTCAAGCTTAAAAAAACAACAACAACAAAACTCTCAACTGGTCCTCCTTGGACTCCAGTGCCTGGCTGTTGAGGGCTCCCCATTCTGAACTGAAATGGCATTCCCCCAAGTTAAAAACTGTTTGGAGCAGCTGCAGGAAATAGTTTTTTTTTTTTTTTTTTTTTTTTGAGGGGGGAGGGTTGAGGGGGTGTCATATGCGAGTCTGCTCCAGAAAGTAATCTTTCTAAAAATGTAGCCCTCTCTGGGGCTGCATGGTTGGGAGAATAATGTATGCGTGGGGGGCCCCCGTGGGGAGGTGTTTAAAAAACGGAAGAAAACCGGGGGAGCAGGGAGGACCGAGGTGCGGACGGAGCTCATGCCCAATGAGGATGCGAGTTTCGGATACTTGGCGTCCGCGCGGGGAAGCAAGTGCTTTGGGATCTGCTAAACAATTCCCTTTCGTGCCAGCCTCTGGCATGTTCGAAGTTTGTACGCGTTACGCACTGGAAATAAGCGAGCAGCGTCCTTACCTGTAGTCTTTGCCCAGGTGATTTCCCTCCAACTGGCCGGCCAAGTTGGGAGGGCCAGGGAGACTAAAGAAGACAGACACTTGGAATTTGGAGCATTTCTGTCCAGAGACCCGCGCTGGGCTCATACTGAGTGTTCTTTTCTTTCTAAATCTGTAGGGGCTGACTACAGAGGAGCAGGATTGGCATCCCTGGCTGGGCACGCTTTGGCAACGGAGTACCTGACCCCCGGTCAGGTGAGTGCAAAAGCTTGGATGTTGTAGTCAATAATTAGTTTTTGTTCCAAGTCTATTTTAAGTCCTTGCTGAGCAGCCAGGAAGGTGGGAGTAAAATCTACAGCCTCGGGCTTTAGGGAGCAGAGACCCAGGGTATGGTAATATAGTCATGCCTTGCATTTTTGATGGTGGCTCCAAATCCAAGCAGGCTGAGGGTTTATGAGAGGGAGGAGGAAAGGCCACTAACTGGAACTCTAAAGGGGCGCCCCATTGCTGGCCCGAGAGAGTGCAGATGATTTAAATTCTGAAGGATGCACTTTCATCTGCCAAGATACGTAAGCAAAAAATTACATGCCTCTCTCCCTTTCAAAAATAGTCACTTTTTTTTTTTTTTTTCCCTCACTGTGACCGAGTGCTTAAACAGAGTAGGTTGGCTCTCAAGAAATGAAAGTAGTTGCTGGCAGGCTGGAAGAAATAGAACTTTCAAAGGGGAAGTTAGTTCTCAAAGCATCCAGGCCTTGCCTGAAACCACCTGAGTACCCAAGGAATTCGAAGTGTCCCTATTGTCTTGGTGCTGTCACCGGCTGCTGGGTAGGAGCCAGTGTGGACTATGGGCAACGTTTATCTGTAAACACAACAGCTCCTATTTTTTTCCCCAAAATGGTCAGACTCTGCTTTCAGGAGAGGGAGGCCTCCGCGGGTGCACGGGCATCCCCATTCCTGCAGATCAGGCTGTCGAAAGTTGTTTTCTTCTGAAATGGCCAGGAACAGAGTAAACAAGAAGGCAATAGGGGTGGGCAGCCGGGTCTTAGTGAGTTCTTTAACATCCTAAATATTTAGCTGTTCCCTGGGCTACAATCTTTGGGCTTTTCTAATTAGGAAATAAAAGCCAGACACTTCATTATAGCAGTATAGGGCTTTTGTTTCCTGTTGATAAGATCCTGGTGGAGCGAAAAGGTTTGGATGTGTAAAGTCTGGTTCTTTCCTGCAGTTCTTTTATTGACTCTAATGACCCTAATGGCTTTGTGAGCCCTCATAAGGCCAAAGATTGGGTCCCGGTCTTCTGTCTAGGGTAAGATGCAGACGACAGACCGGGAGAAACTGGTCCACAGACTCTTCTATACCTGGGTGCTAAAAATAGTAAGACTGGCTGGGAGCTGTGGTCCACATCTGTAATCTCAGTACTTGGGAGGCTGAGACAGGAGGATCACAGGTTTGAGGCCAGCCTCAGCAACTTAGACGCTGTTTCAAAGTAAAAATAAACCCAGGGTAGCTCAGAGGTAGAATGCCCCTGGGTTCCCAGTATCACTCACACACACACACACACACACACACACACACACACACACACACACACTCTATTTCTCTCTCTGGTATATGGTATATTAAGTCTTTGTAAGACAGATGCAGAATCATATATCACAAACCCCCTTGGAGCCAGGTACAGTTGAAGCAACCAAGGTGTGGAGAGTAAAATCACTTGGAAGGAAGGCATAGCCCCAGGCAGCGGAGCTGTTCAGCACCCTGCAGTGCACCCAAGTTGGCGGGGTGTATGTGTGGGGGGGTGATGAGGAGGCCAGAATAGACGGTAAACTCACTGCTCTTAATGAAGTACCTCTTACTTAGGTCTCATCAATGGTGGGCGAACTGTACATGTCTTGATAGAAGCACGCAATAGCGTGGCCTGCTTCTTTAACGGGGTAAAAGAGTGTGGGTACTCGAGGAGGTGTTCCATGATGAACTGACTTCATTTCTAACAGCTGGGTGTTGGTGTGTGTGTGCACTCGTGTGTGTGTGTATGTGTGTTTAGAAAAGCATACTTTTTTGCATTTTTTTTTTTTTTTTTTGCAGTACTGGGAATTGAACTCAGGGGCGTTCTACCTACAAGCTATATTCCCAGCCCTATTTTTTATTCTTTATTTTGAAACTGGGTCTCACTAAGTTGTGGAGGGCCTCACTAGGTAGCTGAGGCTGGCCACAAACCCAGATCCTCCA
>PVLC010022143.1:0-27026 GCA_004027655.1 Graphiurus murinus | reverse complement strand
CTGGGTCTCACTAAGTTGCTAAGAGTCTCCCTAAATTTCTGAGACTGTCGGCAAACCTGTGATCATCCTGCTTCAGCCTCCCAAGTACTAGGGTTACAGTAGTACACAACCATGCCTAGCTTCACGTGTCTATTTTTGAATTTGGGTTATTTGCTTTTTTATCATTGATTTGTAAGAGTTCTTTCAAATATATGTGCTGGTTTAATCTCATATCAGATACATGATTTCCAAATACTTTCTCCCATTCTGGGGGATCAACAATAACCATTGGGTTATATAAGTTCATTAACTATAGAATGTTTTAAAAGTGAAAATATTTACCATTTCTAAAGGACACCCACTAGGTAATGTACATCAAAATATTTATATATTGGCATTAAATCAAGAAAATTTGAAACTTTTTTCTATGTCAAAAATACAGGATTTTGGGGTCATAGGACATAAGCTATTCCCTTTAGGACTTAACAGGCCATATGAAACACATCACAAATAACCTGAGAAATTATCTCATCTTCTTTTGGAAGTGCTCTCCCTCCCACACATAGAGTATTTTCTGTTAATTTAATTCCTCAAGAAAGTACTTTCTTAGGACTATGATGATGTTTCCCTTATCACAAGTGGCCCTGTGCTTTCTTACAAAGAGGATCTGGCAAGACAAAGTGGACAGTTCATTTCAAAGATGCAGAAAACTGTAAGGGCTGTTGGCCAAGAAACTGCAGTTGAAGATCCCATACACAGGATGCACCTAAATATACTTTTAAGAGGGATTATTCTGAAATAAAGATATGCAAAATATTCAGAGGATAAGCTACTAAATTGAATCTTAGAGAAGATCAAATCCAACTCATGGTTTTACAAAACTTTTCTGTCCCATCAAGTTTAAAACCACATTTTGTAGCTGAAGAAAAAAATTAAGGGGCTGGACCTGTTGGCACATACCTGTAATACCAGTGACTTAGGAGTCCGAGGCAGGAGGATTTCAAGTTCAAGTCCAGCCTGGGCAACTTAGTGAGACCCTGTCTCAAAAGGAAAATACAATAAAGGGCTGTGTGGGGGGATAGGCGGCAGAGCTCAATAGTAGAGCGCCCCTGTGTTCAATATCCAGTACTGTGGATGGGGTTGGGGAGAGAAGATGAAGCAAAATGATCTTTCTCTCTTCACAAATAAAGATTCAAGTTTTATACCATTTCATCTTCTTCTATATTAACCTCCAAATTCCCCTGTCTTCACACTGGCCATGGTCCAAGGGATCTTGATTGTTTACTCTTCAGTACCTCATAAGATACCTTCTTTCTAAAAATTTCCTTCTTGCTCTAGCTACAGTAGCATCTCATTTTTGGACTCACAAAAAAGCTTTTTGAAAAGGGACACCTCAGTGTCTTTATTTGCTTTTTAAACCATCACAATTTATTTTGTATTCTATCACTTTGTGATCATTAAGGTGATTAAGGACAAACATGCTAGACTATTTTCCATTCTTGCTTTACTCTATATCATGCTATTCATCATCACCTCACTCATACTCTCTTTCTTGATTTCCTTGTTCTAGAAAATAGATATTATGAAAATGGGTATTACTTCTTTTGTTTTATGCAAAAGAAAAGGTTTGAATCTTAAGAATGAAAACAATCATTTTGACTAATGTCTAGTTCTATCATTTTTTTAGAGTGTTTTCGCAAATCTGTTCATGCTTCAAGTATTCTCTATATTATCCATAAATATCACAACTAAAGTTAACTAACTAAATTGAGTTTTATTTCAAATCATCATTCTTTCATTCAGCAGATATTAGTGAGCCCAGTGCCAGGCACTAGACCATGAACAGAAATGTTTTTCCAGCAAGTCTGGCATAATGGAAAGCACCTGGGGCTGGGGGTAAGCAAATCACTATCCGTATGCCCCTTCTAGCTGTACATGCTGTCACTTTCATTAAGGATTCTTTTTTCCTGATTTTTGTTTCCTTATCTGTAAAATAGTGGTAATAATATATATTTGCAAATGGCATGATAAAGTCTAAAGTTATGTTTGCCAACTATATAATCCAATGCTTGGCACTGAGTAGATGCTTTTAAACACTATATGTTTTGTAATTTTTTTTCAAGTGATCTAAAATATCATATTAATTTTACATGCCTCACATGTCCTCAGCCTTTTTCCTTCACCTTCTCAGTATATCTCAGTATATTTTCTTTCATTCTATGAAGCCCATTTCAGTCCCACTTAGGAAGCTTCTTGGCAACATTTCTACCCCTCTCCCTGTCCTGAAAGAATTGATCATGTCTTCTGTACTTTCGATTCTCATAGGTAATTTATCATAACTCTTCTATAGTATTATAATGTATTGGTACTAAAATATGTCTTCCCCACTAGTAGAATAATAAAAGAGAGAATGTGGGAGATGGGGAGGCAAAAAAAAAAATGAGGCTTGAGGAAAGAAACAGTTAAAATAATGTTAAGTCCATATCCGAAGCTATCACTACCAATCTCACTAGCATATATGGGGAGAAAGGAGAGTGCTACGTAGTGGGATGTGAAGGGAAATACGGATGTGTATATACATGCCTGTATCACTGTGAATTTCACTCTGATGTACCATTTCAGTGCACCAATAAAAATATTTTTAGAAGTAAAAAAAAAAAAAAAGTAAATATATCTTCCCAATAGACTGCCTGATATTTCAGAACACAACTCATGTCTTTCATATACATATCCCAAACCCCAGATTAGGGTTGGTTCCTGGTGGACAGTTCAAGAATCATTTATCCTTGAACAGGATTGAACCATGCTTATACATCACCCGCAAAATAAATAACATTAGATATCACTGAAACTTTCTTTGCTGGATGCTATTTTCTCTATAACTATGTAATATCTGTATAACAATGAGATAAATTTGTAGTCACTACATTACCTAAATAATTCTGCATGTGTTTAGTAAACAAAATGTGCCTCTTTAATATAGTGGCTTCTGATGATGATAAATTTGTCATTCATTATAAATGATAAAAAGTTTTATATAGTTTTCCTAGAGGTAATTATTATATTTAATATACAAACTTCATCTTTAAATTATCAAACATATGCCAACATATAATACAACTTTTCAATCTTCAAATACAATTTTTTTTCTTTTTAAAAATGCATTGATTCAAACTGGGCATGGTGACACATGCATGTTTATAATCCCAGTACTTTGGAGGCTGAGAAAGAAGGATCACAGGTTGGAAGCCAGTCTCAGCAATTTAGTGAGACCTCGTTTCAAAATAAAAAATAAAAAGGGCCGTGTTGTAGTTCAGAAGTAGAATGTTCCTGAGTTCAATCCTAGTACAAAAAAAAAAAAAAGCATTGATTCAGATTAAATATAACAAGATCATTTACCATATGTTTTGCTTTTAAATGTCAAATATTTTATGTCATTATTTTAAATCTCAGACAATATTTTCTTAACTATGAATATGTGCCAAATTAGATTATCCTGTCGAATAGGCACATAATCATTCTCATTTGGGCATTAATAACTTTTTGTTATTTTATGGAATATACCAATATAAACTTTCAGAAAGTCAATATTCTAAAATCTAAAAATCTAAGATGTTTGTTTGGCAAATAATTTTAATATTCAAACAAATATATTTACTTACTGCTTCTTATAATTATAAATGAGATTTATGTTCATGGAATTTTAATGAACAAAAAGCTTTATAAATCCTACATTTATATTGCTAACTCAAAGGATATAATTATCTACTTTAACATTAACCCGGTATACACGCACGCACACACACACACACACACACACATACAATTTTGCTGTGAATTTTTGTAAATGCCATTGAGAAGGAAACTTCATCCAAAAAATACAAATTGCACAGATGTTTCTACAGTGCACTTCATTTATCTAGATATATTTTTAACTATTATATTCTAGAATTCAATCTCAAATCAAGAATGGAATATAAGTGCTTTTGAGAATCTCAAATATTTTATATCCCTTATTTCTAATTAAAATCCAACTAATCTAACATGTAATTTTTAAAATAGAATCCTGTTTAAATCAACACTCTGGAGATACCCATTATCATATTTTCAAATGTTGGCATTTGGAGGGAGAAAATTAATAGGGAGTAAAGTTGAGAAAGGGGCAGAGGTCTCAAGAAGAAGGCACTGTCTTCTAAGCATGAAGCAGAGAAAAAAATTTAAAGTAGAGGAAAAGTGTCATTAATGTTCATTTGTAAACTATTAAATAAGAAGACAGAAAAAGTACATAATATTTTTAGATTTCCATCAGTAATGGTAAAAAAAAAAATAGTGTGATTCTTGTAGTAACCTTAATGAAAAGGCAGATGTGGAAGTCTGTATTTCAGAAATGTGATTAAACAGCTTAACTGGATGTCTTGAAATATCTATGAAAGTTAAACAAAAACAACAAAAATCACACATGACAAACTGACAGTCACCTGGAATGGCATGGAATGAAAACCACTATGATCTCCTGAACGAATGTAGTGTCAGACCAATGTGGTCTCTGAGACCAAGTAAACAGTCATGTTGATCAGGACAGACAATTACAGATGCTGCTTACCTATGCTTTGGGAAGGCTTTTACATATCTTTTATAGATTCACAGCTTTTATATCAAAATTGTGGCAGACTGCCATATGAAAGAAGTTGAACTAGTGTCAATTGATAACGATACACTCTGACCATCAAGAGGTTCTGTGAAGTCGATAACTCTGAAAGAATCTGTGTTTTATTAAATGCCACCATACACACACACACACACACACACACACACACACACACATATGATTCTGAAAAAGAATATAGTGTGTAAATATTTCTAAAGCATGCATTCAGCATGAACCCTGGAGTAGACATTATAAATTCTTGGAAACTTTGAAATAAATCTGAGCCTAATTTTCTGTTATTATCAGTACACGTCGTATCATTGTTAGAGATGTATTCAAGTGGTTCAGGATGGTTAAAAATGTCTCCATGATGTCCTGGAGAAATGTATTAATTACGACTATTCAAATTAATCCAAAGACTATTACCATTAATAACTTTTGACTAATCTGAATGAAGAAATTGTAAATAAATGATTAAGCAGTATGTATTAAATTATCTGAATAGCTCCAATGAAATGTAGGAATAAGAAAAAGAAGAATCCTAAACTTTAGAAACTGGTTCATCAAAGCAAGAGAGACTCTCTATAAAGTTTGGTTAATGTATAGTATATTTTAATCTAGGACAAACTAAACAGATAACAAGATAATTGAAAAACTAGCTATTCACAAGTTTGCTGGAATCATTATTAATTTACATTTAATAAGAAATCAATAAATAATTGTTTCTTATTAATAATAGGAAGGAGTATCATGGGATATTTTTATGCAGAAAGAACTATTTAATTGTTTCAATTTCCTCTTTTAAAATGCCAAATTGGCTTATACAAAGGCACAGACAATAGAAGTACTATATCACTAAGAAAGTTGACACACTAATTTGTACTAATAGAAATTTATACAAAGGTCAGGTATCATCTCTTTGCACTCTTATTACCATTATTCTATAAGAGTGAGTGTCTACATTAAACAGATCAGTGTAGTTAGGATCATATAGTCTGTATGATAAAAGGGGAGTTATTAAAAGATTGAACATTTTTCAGGTTGGAGAATAGAAAACTAAAAGGAAATATGATGACTACTTTCCGGTGCATGCAGTCTTGCTACAAAGAGGGTATGCAATTCATTTTTTCTCTCTGTGGAAAGATAAATCACTTGAAATGGGAGTGAACTGCAACAAGGCAGAGCTTCATTTATTTATTTCTTTTCTACTTCCAAACATGATTTGATCTGACTTACATAAATACAATATAAAGCCAAATCATAAAGATGAAATTAAATAGAGCAGTAAAGCAGATGTTGCCAAATGCTGAAGTTTAATAGTAATTTTTGTCTGGTCCTCGTTTGCCTTTGTGCTTCCAAATGGTTAAATGGTAGGATGGTAGGAGCACATGGTAGGTTATATGTAGACCCCATTGTCTACACAGGAAAGTAAATAATTAAAGGAGAACACACTGCAAATCTCTGATAGCCCTGTACCTTCTACCATGTACCTGAGTATGGCTATGGTTTTCTAGTTTCTTTGATGATTGGTTGATTGGTATTTATCTAATGATTTTTTTCCGTGTTTATTTTTGGTGGATTCAGTTGTATTATTTTCTTAGCAATTATTAGAAGACAAAACTTCTAGCAACATGCCAGCCGAATAGAACGTTCTGATATTTTTATCATACTAAATTTACTTTCTGCATTTGGACCTATTTTCAAATGTTTAAAAACCTAGATATTTTTATACTAAGAGTCCTTGAATTTTGAAGTGTAACATTCAGAATGTTATTTCTTATTTCTGCCAAAAAAATTATATAATAACATCTAAAACTGTGACTTTCTATGGAAAAAAAAAATTTACTCAACTTAAAATTCTGAGCACAACTTACTGTCAACCACGCCAGAACTCATTCTGTCTGACAGATGTTCTTTGGAGTCCAAATGGATAATTCGAAAGGAAACTTTCAACTTTTCAGCCTTATTAAAGTGATTTCATTTGTAGTAGCCCATTCTAAAAGTTCTATCAGTATATAGTTCTCTTCAATATCATTCTCTAAGACATTCCATTTTAAATGCTTAGAGTATAATAATAATAATAACTACCTTTTTCTGGTCAAAAATTTTTATCATCTTTTATAACAGAGCTTGAAAGTGTGTTAAAGGCTTTTTTGAGAAATATTTGACCTGTAAGTTTTTTTTTAGTCTATTTTCATAAAAAAAGAGATGACAATTTCCTAGATTATATACATTTCCAAGATTATATACATTTCTAATAAAATATTAACCCTGATTCCTGGATTTCTAGTTTTACAAAAAGTGTTGAGCTGTGAAAACATTAGTCTCAGATTCAAATCTCAATCTTAAACTTTCCAACTATAGTTAATCATTCCATTATCCATGAAGTAAGTGTGTGTATGTGTGTGTGTGTGTGTGTGTGTGTGTGTGTGTGTGTGTGTGTTGCTAGGGATTGAACTCAGAGGAATTCTGCCTCTGAGTTACACCCCAGGCCTTTTTATTATTATTTTTCAATTTTAAACAGTCTCTTTAAGTTGCTAAGGGCCTCACTAAGTTGCTGAGGATGTTCTAAAACCTGCTTTCCTCCTATTTCTGTCTCCCAAGTACTGGGATTATAGACTTGGGCCTCCATACCCAGCTCCATTACCTGCGATATTTAATTTTCTTGAATCTACATTTTCTTTTCTATAATGTAGGCAGATAAAGTAGAAATATAAGAAAAAGTTATGTGCAAAGTATCTGTACTCTGTGTTTTTGTCACAGAACAGTTGGATGTCAGCAACCAAAACAAAACAATCACCTTCTTTTTAAGTGGTTGCATGTTTGCTCTTTTTTTTTGTTTTTCCTGTTACTAGGGATTGAACCCAGTGGTATTCTACCTCAAAGCTGTACCTCCATATATTTTTATTCTTTATTTTGAAACAGGGTCCCACTAAGTTGCTAAGGACCTTTCTAATATTGTCTGACCTCAACCCTTCAATCCTCCTTTCTTAGCCTCCCAAGTACTGGGGTTACAGGCATGCACCATCACACCAGGCTCATGATTGCTCTTTATTTTTTTTTTCTATTGTGCTGTTTGGTTGGTGTTCTCTGTTTACCCTTGGCCAAACTTGTCTTCCTGAGACTCAATTCTAGATCACTCAGAGATCATGCTGCCACAACATTCTGAATTACTCAGTCTTACCCCAGTTTATAGATTCCCCACCAAGAGAGTCTGGTCTCTCTGGTTGCTACTGGGTAGGTCCCCTGTGATCAGTGTCCTCATATAACCTACCAGGCTTTGGGAAGCAGATGGAGGAGTCATGTGGTATCAACCTAGTTGCTGTCTTTCAATACAGGTTACATGGGGGAGATTTTTTTAAAAAGGGTCAAGATCTGGGTAGGTTTCTAAAGTGTGTCACTTTCCAAGTGATGGAGGAATTGAAGCTGAGTCAGGAAATTTATTAAGGATTAGAACCAAATTTTGAATCCAGATACTCTATGTTCAGTAATTTCACTATGAAACTTGGAATGCTGTGGTAGGAGGATTCCAAGATTGAGGTCAGCCTATGCAACTTATCATGATGCTGTCTTAAAATAAAAGAGGAGCTAAGCATGGTGTCACATGCTTGTAATTCCAGTACTTGGGGGCTGAGACAGGAGTATTGCATGTTTGAGGCCAATATACCCCATGGAATTTAGAAAGGCCCTCAGCAACTTAATGAAACCCTGTTTCAAAACAAAAAATGAAATAGGGCTAGGGTAGCTCAGAGGTAGAATGCCACTGGGTTTAATCCCCTGTACCATACATACACACAAATCCTAATGTTGCTAAATGGATTCAATTCCCAGCACCATGAAAATAAATTAATTAATTAATCAACTAATTCTCAAAGTCTAGTCTCTATTAGATAAACAAAAATGAATATGCAGCCGAGCATGGTGGTCCACACCTATATTTGGGAGGCTGAGACAGGAGGATCACAGATTCAAGGCCAGCCTCAGCAATTTAATGGACCCTCAGCAACTTTGTGAGACCCTGTTTCAAAATGAAAAATAAAAAGGGCTGGGGCTGTAGCTCAGAGGTAGAATTCCCCTGGATTCAATTCCCATAAAAAGAACAACAACAAACAAAAAAAATTCATTGTAATATGCTTTATTATTTTAGTTCTCCATAAACATGCCTTCACTTAATTATAATTTAATATTACTTTCTCAGATTCTGTATAGAGGAGGAATTTATTATCTAAATGATGCTCTGATAATTTATATTATGGCACCATGTTTGAGTTCCCTTGATTTGGTACTAACATGAGTGTCAGAATGAGAAAAGGCAGATGAGCAGTTGACCAAGGGTAAGTCATTGATTATGAATTCATTCAGTTACCCATTCATTCAAAAAACTTTCACTGGGCACCGTGTGCTACATATTTGGGTCCAATATGCCCCATGGAATGATTATGCTTATAATTCTAGGGGAGTTCAAAGAAAAACTCAGGGCAGGGAAGGTTTAATTGATGCCCTTTTTGTTCGATCTTTGCACTATTTGCTGTTTTCCCCAATCCTAATGTCTTCTCTGCCTTCCTTTTTGGCAGAAAGAAAACAACAACATCAAGAAAAAACAAACAAACAAAAAACTGAGCAGCAGTAGAAGGGTCCTGACTTCCTGTGCAGCCAGTAAGACACACCAGTTTATGAAAGTGCTGAGTAATGCCTGCAAACATAGCAGGCAGGCAGCCCCTTTCCTACAGCTCACTGTTTCATTCCTGCTTCTAAACTCAAAACAAACCTCCAGCTGAATGCAGCATACGATAAATGTACCGGGATTCTTTATTTAATCCATATGTCTCTTTTACAAGGAGCCCTTGCTTTGCTTACTAGATAAACATATTTAAAACTGCTATGAGTATCTTTCCAAAAAATTGCTAAATGATATACTGAGATAAATACCTTTCCTTGAACTCTGTGCTCAGTGGAATTAATGTTAGGCTAGATATGTGAATTTTCAAAAAAAAAAAAAAAATCTCTTTTTCTGCCTCAGCTGAAAGCAAAAGTGCTGCCCCAGAAAGCAATGGGTCTTATGCCCAGCCTCACTGCATCTCTATACTGCATCAGTGTGTCGCTGTAAAGCTGAGCATTGTGTAACCTTCCCCCTCAGTAACCAGGTCTGAAGTTACTTTCCCTATAAAAATCATTGTTCCAGAGGGAGCAAACAATGAAAATATAAGGAAGGTTAGTTTATTATATCCTAATATCTATTTCATATAGATTGTGATTAAATAAAATGTTAGTAATTGAAATAGAATGTAATTATGGTTTAAAATCACTTGAGTAAATTTGTTATTTTAAAACACAAATCTCACGAAAATGAAATTTTAAATTAATTATCACATAAAATATTGGATTTCGGAATTTAGATTAAGGCTTAGGAGTTGGCTTTAAATGTATTTTAATTAGTAATTACTCATTAACCAAAAACTTTGGGAGGCCTGTTACGTACACATCACTCTTATGGACATTCTTCTTGATTAGGATTAAGGGGATTGTAATTATAACACATGTATGACCTAGTAGTTATACTTTATGCCTGGTGGGTGGTAAAGACAATGTGGGCTGTGAACCCTGCTGGATGGGAAAGCCCCATGGCCATGGCCTGGCTGCCGTTTATGGAGAGCTCAATGTTGACAAATTCCTATTTACCCCTTCAATTTTGCTAGGAAAATACAATTACTTTATCTCTCAGAAGTTTATAGATTTATGACTCGTAGAAAGGTTTAAGAGCACCCTCTCTTTGTTGTCAAGCCTGTCCAGGTGCAGTAGTTTTATCCTTAGTGGTCCCACTTACCCTTCCTTCCTTCCTTCCTTCCTTCCTTCCTTCCTTCCTTCCTTCTTTCCTTCCTTCCTCCTTCCCTCTCTTCTTCCTTCCCTGCTTCCCTCTCTCTTTCTTTCTTCCTTAGGTTTTCTGTATAGATCCTATTGAGTCAATAGTGGAGTGATAAAAAATCAATAAAGGAGCCCGGCGTGGTGGCGCACGCTTGTAATCCCAGCATTCGGGAGGCTGAGACCAGAGGATCCGGGTTTGCGGCCAGCCTCAGCTACCTAGTGAGGCCCTCTGCAAATTAGTGAGACTTGGTTTCAAAATAAAGAAGAAAAAATAGGGCTGAGGGTATAGCTTGGAGGTAGAATGCCCCTGAGTTCAATCCCCAGTACCGCAAAAAATAAATAAATAAATCAATAAATCAATAAAGGAGAAAATGTTTGAGGAGAGTTTTACATCTGTTAATAATAAAGAAAATCTAGCTGGGCATGATGGCACATGCCTGTAATGCCAGTACTTGGCAGCCTCAGACAGGAGATCACAGCTTTGAGTTCAGTGTCAGCAACTTAGTAAAGCTCTCAGCAACTTAGCAAGACCTGTTTCCAAACAAAAAATAAAAAAGTGTATCTCAGAGGTAGAATGCCCTGGGTTCAACCCCCCAACCCACCCACACACACCCCCTACAACACACATACAGAATAAAAATTAAAAAAATAAAAGAAAAAAATCTGAATATTTAGCAAATGCAGAAACAAGATATTAACCATGTCAAGAGTTGAGTTTTCAAATCCTCCTAGCTAATATTTCTGTTAAAAATAGAAACCAATTAGTATAGTCATTACCATTTGCATGTAAGGGGCCTTAAAAAACTAGTTAACTTGATTTTCCCTGGCATTTTATTTTTCCTTTACTCTACAAAGACCCTCAATTAACTGTGACTTTGTCTAAAAAAAAAAAAAAGTATTACAGTTAGTGAATTTGTAGAGTACAATTCAAAGTACTATTCATCCATCAATAATTCCTCCTTTCAACAAACTTTTATTGTTTCTTTGGGGCCAGAAACTCTGATATGTGCTTCAATACGAATCTAGGAAATCCCAGATGTTTAGTTGACTTCAGAGGGTGGATTGATTGAGTTTTAACAGGTTCAGACTATCTTCTAGGAAGCACAGAGATAAAGGCTTAAATGCTTAAAAAAAAGAAAAAAAAAAGGAGCGGAAACAAAATCTTTCATCTTTCATTTTTTAACTAAGAATACAGCTTTACTAGTCAATGAAACTCTTAGGAACATTATTAACAGCAAGATGGTTGTTACAACAAGCAAATGTTCCCTTTCCATCAGGCTCTGGGACTGAGGAAGCCAAAGGTGGGTCTGACCCATCTTAAGAGTCTGAGTTCCTCACTGAGGCACTTATCACAGTGAGGCAGAGATCAGTTGAAGCTGTCTCTGTTGCCAGGAAGACAGCTCTTCCACCTAGACTTCCACCTAGAAAGACAGACACTGATGTGAAGTATGTGACCCAGTCACAGACAGAGAAATACACCAGGCATATTTTACCCTTTACAAATGGTATTCTGTCTCTATGATAAATGCGAAATAATTTTATTTATCTTTATTGCCTCAATAATATGATGACCTACTACCTAAAGAAAAATATTCTTTGAAAATTAAAATATGAAAAAAATTAGATTCTTGCACTCGACTTTTGTAATTTCTCTGCCACTTGTAAAAATCTATTTGTCACTGATTTTAACATTTACCACAATCTACATTTTAAAATAAAACATCCTGGTTGTTACCCTTGTGAGGATTTTGTTTCAAGAACAATTCTAGAATGAATAAGTAGTTTTCTCTGGCATTGTCATCCTCTCTCTACCCTCATTTGATCTAAATAACTTCTATTGTATACATTTAAAGTTACAATATGATGTTATATAATACATATAAATGGTAGAATGGTCATTATCATTAAACAGGTTAATATATCTATCAACTCACATACATTTTTTGACAACACCAGTTAACTACTTATTTAACAAAAATTCCCAATACAATACAATTTTATTAACTATAGTATTCATGCTGTACTTTAGATCTATCTACTTGTTCATCCTACATTTCTACTACTTTGTATCCTTTAACCTACATCTCCCCATTCTACTGTTTTGTCATTTTACATCATCTTTCTCTGGCACTTTGATAATTCTATCAGAAAAGCTCTACAAATATTAGTTGGTCTTCAAGTATCCTGCCCTTGAAATTAACAATTTTCAGCCAACCCCATACTCTGCCTCTTCCTACCAAGAGAACTCTTAAACCCTCAGTCTCAGTGATTGATTTGATGCTAAAAAAAGAGGCATTGAGAATCAAGCATTCTCCTTAAATTAACTTATGGTGATGCATGAGCAACTCATGTATTTCCAAAGACATATGCCTTTTTAAAGGGAATGGTTAGACAAGCATGGTGGTGCATGCTTGAAATCTCAGTACTTGGGAGGCTAACATAGGAGGATGGCAGGTTCAAGGCCAGTCTCAGCAACTTAACAAGATCCTGTTTCAAAATAAAAAAATTAAAAGGACTAGGGTTGTAGTTCTGTGGTAGAATGCCTCTGGGTTCAATCCCAATACATAAATAAATAAATGGAATGCTTATTAGCTGAATGGAAGATGTTAATTGAATTTTAGGCGATGTGAAGAGAAGTATTTCTTTTGGCAGAGAAGCCTTTCTTCAGATTTAAGGCTGCCAGATTTGACAAATAAAAATGTAAGACTTCCAGTTAAATTGGAAATTCAAATAAACAATGAATAATGTTTACTTTAAGTGCACTCTAAACAGAATGTTGGATGCATTTATACTTTAAAAATATGTTGTTTCTCTGAAATTCAAATTTAGCTATATTTTTTCTGGCAATCCTATTCAGAGTTCTCAATTCAACATACTGGTTACTAGTGTTCTCAGTGGCATAAAGTAGGCCTGGCTCCTCTTACTTTCAATCTGCCAACCCAGCCCCAGCTGAAGAGCTGGCCTTTAGATACCACCTACCACTCTATCAAGAAAAGAACAGCAGCCATTGTCACAATAAATCAAGCACTTCTCTAGTCTGACTGTCACTTTTCCAAACTAAAAAATAATGCCCACCTATTCCAGAGGCTTTGTAACTTCCTGGAGGGGAGGGAGAGGTAACAAGTGAGATACACTTGAATTTCAAGCAGCAGAAAAGAATAATTTGAGTATGCATTTTAAGTGAATGTGGTAATGATATTTAAATTATTTGCAAGGTTTGAACAAGCACACAATTGAACAACGTCAGCTGCCACCTGCTATTGAGCAGAAAAAAAAAAAAAAAAGGAAACTCTTCTCAGCACTTAAGAAAATATTAGAAAACACACTGAGTTTTCTAACAAGAATAGACTTGGATCCAAAATTCATGCAGTTTTTTCTTTCTTCAGAAATTTTCATTTTAACTATATTTCCAGTTCTTCATAATTGACTCCTACAAAAAGGCATTGTCATCACGAAAATGTTGAGATCAAAGAAATGTAGGACATGAGTTGGCCTTTTTGCCCTGTCTAGCAACATTCAGCTTAATTTACCAAAAATATCCTTAAATGAGATGAGCATTAAAATGTGCATCTAGGTTAGAGAAAAACCACTCTGTGTGAGACTGTGAATACAGGTGACATCATGGTTGCCTATTGTTTTACTCTATTTTATTTTATTGATATTATTATGATGATTTTATTGGATTCAACCCAGGGGTGCGCTACCAATGAGCTACAACCCCAGGTCTTTTCATTTTTTTTTTTTTTTTATTTTGAGACAAGGTCTCACTAAGTTGCCCAACTGGCCTCAAACTTATAATCCTCCTGCCTCAGCCTCCCAAGTAGCTGGGATTATAGGAGTGCAGTACTGCACCCAGCTTGCCTATTATTTTTAAATGACTTAGTGATAATAATTCAGGATAATGATGCAACTCATTGCCCTTAACTGTCCCCCCCACACACAAACACTGAACTGTGGGGTTGAGAGAAATGTTCCGTTTTCAAAGATAATGCTTTAATGTTCAGCCTCACTTTCCCTCTATTCTGAGATTTAAAAATGAATCCATTAAAATCGGAAATACCTCAGTTCCCAAGTCCAAGGTCTAAGTAGCCTAAAGGTCTATCTCTTGGGGCAGCCTATAAAAGCAATTTGCCACTTTCTAGGATTTCCATAGGATTCTTTTCCACTTGCCAACTCCATAGTCTGCACAGACCTGTCCAGTGCCTTGTACATGGTGAAATTCAAGAAATATTTGTGGAATGAACAAAACACATTTGCGTAGACCATGTGTCATACACCAGACGGAAATAGACTTGGCTCAGTGTCACATCTGTGACAGATGTACTGAGCATCTGGGAGGGTTCACCCTGTACCAATCTGTGATCATCATCCGCTGGTAGGCACTCAAACAAAACAAACGCTAACAATCACGATGGGTCCCTTTAACCCTGACCAATATGCCACAAAATGCATAAAGAATGATGGACTTCAAGTATAGACCAAGGGCTAACTTAAGTATAATTTCATATGATGAAGTAGGTAATATTTCATATAGTAAATGATAATATGTAGGAAAATTCATGTTGTTAATACTTATCAGGAAAATACCTCTGCCTTTCTTTCTTTCTTTTTTTTTTTTTCAGTACTGAGAATTGAACCCAGGGGCATTCTACCTCTGAACTACACCCCCAGTCCTATTTTTTATTCTTTATTTTGAAACAGGGTCTCTCTAAGTTGCAGAGGGCCTCACTAAGTAGCTGAGGCTGGCCACGAATCTGGATCCTCCAGTCTCAGCCTCCCAAGTACTGGGATTACAAGTGTGCGCCACCATGCCCAGCTTGCCTTTCATCTAAGACCTATTTTCTGCAAGTTCTTTCAGCTTATCACCTACCACCCAAATGATGCTTCTTTGAACAGGGGTCTATAGTAATAGCTACAAGTAATATTGTTTCTTTGGCTAGCATTATTCAATGTCCAGATTTTATATATATAGAATCTCTGTCAACTGAATTTCTACAGCTTTGATGCTTCTGGTCTCAATATGGCATAACTCCTTTTCCTCCTGTAGTAGTTCTCCTACTTCCCCCCAGCTGCACCCCCCTCTTCACCCACCAACTATGCCCTTGGCAATTTTGCTTTTTGATGAGGTGGTCTAAACATGAATTTCTTAGAACAGGAAGAATAATTTCAAATTGGGTTTCTGCTAAAAAGAGACCCCACCCTGAGCAGAATGCCACACTCCAGGACATCCCCTGTCTCACTATTGAAACATTCTTCTGGCTACAACAGCTCAAGGACATCTCTTGAACCATTTCATATCCAAAGTTGTCCAGACCATATTCACAAGAGGAAAATGTGAAGGTCATTAAAATAACTATGAGTTCTTAAGAACACTAATTGCAAGACATTTAGTAAAGATCCTACTAAAGGGGTATATCATTCATCTCTCAGGAACAGTCTCCTCATGCTATGAACACCTAAAGATTTTCCCACCCACTGTTTGAAAATACTAGACTATTTCAAGAAAATGATTATAAAGGTAGATACTTGCAAAGTGGGAACATAACCATTTTTTCCCAGTATTTTGTGCTAAAATGCTAATGCTTCTTTTTCCTTCTAAGGGAATTATACCAAGTAAGCCTGCTTTCTTTTCTTTCTTTTTTTTTTTCCTTCCATTATTGTCTCACAGCAGTAAAAAGACAAATGCTGACTCTAGCAGTATTTCCTCTGGCTGCTACTTATAGCTACATAATTCCCACCTTTACCAGCAGCATTGGCAAAAATGACCTGCATTGCCTGAGAGAGCAGCAAGAATAATGGTGTTCATTCCACTCCATTGTGGAGTTTATATTAAGTTTCTTTTAGATAGCAGTTTTCAAATAAAGATAGATGGACTCCTAATATTTTTATAGTCAGAAGTGTGAAGAATAAAGACAATCTTTTTTACCAAAGTAGCAAATTACGTTAATTTTATTAATTAAGAATTGAACTCTGAGCCGAATGTGGTGGTGCAGGCTTGTAATTCCAGTTTTTGGGAGGCTGAGACAAGGAGGATCGCAGGTTCGTGGCCCTCCACAACTTAGTGAGACCCTGATTCAAAGTAAAGAATAAAAAATAGGAGCCGGGCGTGGTGGCACATGCTTGTAATCCCAGCATTTGGGAGGCTGAGACCAGAGGATCCGGGTTCGCGGCCAGCCTCAGCTACCTAGTGAGGCCCCCCGCAACTTAGTGAGACTCGGTTTCAAAATAAAGCATAAAAAATAGGGCTGGGGGTGTAGCTCGGAGGTAGAATGCCCCTGAGTTCAATCCTCAGTACTGCAAAAAAAAAAAAAAAAATAGGGCTGGTATAGCTCGGAGGTAGAATGCCCCTGGGTTCAATCTTTAGTACCACAAAAGAAAAAAGAACTAAGATATATATTTTTGGATCCAAACTATAATGCAGTATTTTATATAGTTCAACATATGGCCATTTTTGTTTGTTTGTTTCTGTTTGTTTGTTTGTTTAGTACTAGGGATTGAACCTAGGGGCATTCTACCTCCAAGCTAGACCCCCAGCCCTATTTTACTTTTATTTTGAACCAGGGTCTTGATGAATCTCACTATTTGCTGAGGCTGTCCTTGAACATGCAATCCTCCTGTCTCAGCCTCCCAAGTACTGGGATGACAAGCCTGCACTACTATGCCCACCTCAACATATAGCATTCTTTCCAAGTTGTGTTAGCTCTGTATTAGCATCTGAATGATATAAAGCATACCTCATAGAATTTGGTTTGGAGGCTATAGCTTTGTATAAAGACCAAAGGCCTGCTAAACAAACTACAGTATTAAGCAAATCTGCCCACACAAGTGCTCCCCAAAGGGAGAAGAGGTGCAGTGATTAACTTAAAGTACAACATAATTATAAAAATTGACTTCATGTTTAAGTCTTTTGTATGAGATGCAACAGTGAAAATGAAATGCTTTATTCTGAGCTATTGTAGATATTTTTTTGTTTACTTATTTGTGTTTTAAATTTTATTGGTGCATCGCAAGTATACATCTATATGAGGTACAAGCTGGTAGAAGCATACATGCACACAGGTTTCAGTTAACCCTTCCCCAATTCCCACCCCATTCCTTCCCCCCTCCTCCCTTCTAATGTTGGGTTTAGTGACTGATATGTTTGTGAATGTATATCATGTGTATTAGGGAGTTTCCCCCTCCCCTACCTCCCATCACCTCCAGATAGGTAACCTTCTTTACTCATCTAAGGTTTTCCTTTTTTGTTAGAGTCCCTCCTATGACCCATTTTCTCCCTAGCTTTTGCATATTAGGGATAGCATCCAATTTTTTACTTTTTGTCACTGACTAATCTCACTTAACATAATGTTTTCCAGTTCCATCCATTTTCCTGAAAATGACATGCTTTTGTTCTTTATGGCAATGGAATGTACACAATTCCATTGTGTACATATCCCATAGTTTTGTAATTCATTCATCTGTTGATGGACATCTTGGCTGGTTCCAGAGTTTGGCAATTGTGAATTGTGTGGCTATAAACATAGATACACATGCATTAGTGTGGTAGTTTGGTTTCCATTCTTTTGGGTAGATACTCAAAAGAATCTGAGGATCCTCCATACTGTTTTCCCAAGTGGTTGCACTAGTCTGCAATCCCACCAATAACATATTAGAGTTCCCACTTCACCACACCATCATCAGCATTTGTTGTTATTTGTATTTTTAATGATTGCCATTCTTATTGGGGTGAGATGAAATCTCAGTGTAGTTTTGATTTGTAGATCTCTGATTGCTAATGATGTTGAACATTTCCTCATACATTTATTAATCATTTCTATTTCCTCCTTTGTGAAGTGTCTATTTATTGCTCATTTTTTGATTGAGTTATTTGTTTTCTTAGCTGTGAGTTTCTTGAGTTCTCTGTATATTCTAGATATTAGTCCTCTCTCAGAGCAGTAGTTGGCAAAAATTTTCTCCATTCTGTAGGCTCTCTGTTGAGGTTCTTGATAGTTTCCTTTGTTACACAGAAGCTCTTCAGTTTAATGTAATCCCATGTATTAATCTTTTTTTGAATTTCTTGTGCCTTTGGGGTCTTGCTGAGAAAGTTTTTACCTGTATCTATGTGTTGAAATGTTGGATCTATGTCCTCTTCAAGTAGCTGCAAGGTCTGTGGTCTGACTTTCAGGTCTTTGATCTATTTTGAATTGAGTCTTGTGCAGGGTGAGAAAGTGGAGTATTTCTATTTGAGAAATTCTGACTGTGAGAATATAATTAGATCTTTTCTATCAAAGAAATATCTTGATTTAGGCTCCATTTTGTAAAACCACCATTGTGTAACCTTGTGTGCACTTGTATTTTTAGTAAAGATAGCATTTCCTAGAAATTGTGAGTGCTAAACCCTCCCCTGGCATTCCCCTCAGTCAATAGCATAAGGATTGTAAGACCCTGCTTCCAACAATAGAAGCATAGCACAGAAGTCCCATGTTGAAAATAAAATACCCAGTAGTTTTCTGCTACATTGTGCTTGCCTACCTAACTTTACTGGTAGCAGGATCTCTTTTTGTAAAAAGTAAAATTCTCCAACATATGTGTTTGGCACCTTTGTCAAAAATCAATTGGCTATAAGTGTGTGGATTTGTTTCTATATTCTATTTTGTTCCATACCATGCTGTTTTTATTACTATAGCTCTGTAGTATAATTTGAAGTCAGAAATTGTTGTGCCTCCTGCATAGTTTTTATTGCTGGGAATTGCTTTGGCTATTCTGGATCTTTTGTTTCTCTGTATGAAATTTAGGATTGATTTTTTTTTCTAGATCTATGAAAAATGACATTGGTATTTTGATAGGGATTGCATTGACTCAGTAGATAACTTTTGGTAGAATGGCCATTTTGATAATATTTATTCTGCTTACCCAAGAGCAAAAAGCAAGAAAGATCATTTTGTCTTGTAAGATCTTCAAGTTCTTTCTTTCTTTAGTGTTTTATCATTTTCATTGTTGAAGTCTTTTACCTCCTTAGTTAGGTTTATTCGTAGGTATTTTATTGTTTTTGAGGTTATTCTGAATGGAATTGCTTTCTGTATTTCTTTCTCAGTGGATTCATAGTTGGCATATAAAAGAGTTACTGTTTTTTTATATTGATTTTGTATTCCACTGCTTTGCTGAATTTGCTAATCAACTATATTAGTCTTTTGGTTGAGTTTTTTGGGGTCTTCTAAATATAGGATCATGTCATCTGAAAATAGAGATAATTTTAATCTTCTTTTTCTATTTGAATTCTTTTGATATCCTTCTCTTGTTGTATTGCTCTGGCAAGAGTCTCTAGAACTACATTGAAAAGGAGTGATAGTGGGCATCCTTGTCATGTTCCTGATTTTAAAGGAAATTCCCACAGTCTTTCCCCATTCAATATGATGTTTGTTTTGGGTTTAGATGAATGGATTACAAAATTATGGGATATCCACACAATGGAATTCTACTAAGCAATAAAGAAGAACAAAATTATGTCATTTGCAGGGAAATGGAAGGACCTGGAGAACATTATGTTAAGTAAGATTAGTCAGTCACAGACAGTAAAGGGACATATGTTTAATATATGAAAGCTAGGGAGTAATTGGGATACCAGAGGGACTCCAGATAATGGAGGAGAAGACTGAGTGGAGCCAGCAAGGTGGTGTAGAGGAAGGGGAGGGGGGAGAGTCAGGATCATTGCAAGAATTATTATCATCAGCTTTGTGTACATACATGAAAATACCAATGTCAATCTCAGTACTCTGTATTGGGCAGGGGGGATGGGGAGAAGCTGAGGCTGAGGTGCCCACCAAGTACTGTGTGTGTGTATATCACTGTCAACATGATTTACATTATGATGTGAGACTATTAAAAAAAAAAAGTAAAATTCACCTTGCTGAGCCACTTTCAAATATGTGTCTTTTCTTATGATGCCATGAAAATCTATTTCTAACAAAATGTCCCAAGAAGTCTGAACTATGAGATTTCATGAATTAAGGTCAATTCAAGTAAAGCTCCTCCATCTGTACTACCAAAGTAACTCAAAACATATCACCTACCAGTGCTAGCCATCTTCTCACTAGGAAAATCTTACGCTGTGATTAAGGCTCACTTAAGTCCATGTAGAGTCTTCTATGGGAAGGAGCAATATGTAATGTCAAGAAGTAAAAACTTCAACCAATAGTGGACACTTATTATAAGCAATGTGTTAGGAAAGTCTTAGAAGTGAGACAGGATATTATCAGTTTTAACTCTGTGATCTGGTAAAGCACCCTAAAATACACATTACTGAAATGTGATTCTAATGCTACTGATTTGCTTCCTCCTTTTTTTAATCAGATATCACCAAGAGATACACTATAAATTGTTTCATTCATTATTGGTACATTGTAATAATTTCCCCTCTTCTTTCATCCACATTAATATTAGTCATACTATTCCTATTACTTTACTATTTTATTCATTCACAAATTTCACTTCATTTTATTGTAACCTTTTATTTCATATAGTCCATTGCTTTCATTTACTTTTCTTTTGGAATTGTTCTTCTTGTCTCTTTTAGCATGCCTTATATGATTGGTATTTACTTCTAATTTGTTTTGCTTATCTTTCAAAGAATCATTCTTTCTCTATCTTTTTCTTGCCCCCTACGCTACCTTATTCAAATCCACATTTTAATTTTATTCATTCAGAATTGATATCTGTTAGCATATACCCCGTTATTTTTTCTTCCTACCTATCGTTACTTAGTTGTGTTTTTTATTTAATCTAACTGCATATCCATATTCATCTGGAAATATGTCTGTCTCTTTGAAATTTTTTCTCAGCAGGAAAGTTTAGTTGCTTTATCTCTTTTGAAAGTAGCAAGGGTTCCTCTGTCTAGCCAAAGACATATTTAATTAAGTGCTGGTCATGGTATAAAGAAAAACTGTAAGACAAACCCCATAGGTGCTGTGAGGATATCCCCCATGTCTAATGAGGTATATTTTCACGAATAAAAATCATTGCAAATATTCAGTTATAAATTATACCTTAAAAAAGAAAAGTTCTCTTTCTCTGAATTTTTAACAGAGAAAATAGAAATTCCAAGTATATTTTAAACTTTCTTCCATAATATTACTAAAAATAATAATGATATTTTTCATATATTTCATAACATTATGGAGAGGCCATAATTTTAAAAATGGGTCTCACAATTGATATATCATTTATTTCTAGGTAGTTTTTTAATATAAGGTCTATGTAGAGTTAAAGAAACACTTTCCCTAATCTCAATATGATGTCATTATAATCTGGCTGAATTGCTCACATATGAGTATAATTTCTGTAACTGAAATAATTTATAAATGCTTATGATACATTTGAATGAATCATAGTCATTAGTGGCACTTGTCTTCTGACTTCTCAGCTGTTTACTTTTCCAGTTGGCATTGACAGTTAATGACCAAGGAGCTTTTCTTGGAAGGCTTCTCAAACTGACTATTTCTGGAGAATAGGAAGGCTTAGGTAACTGTTTCTTTTCCATCCACATAACTTCATAGACCATGAATCTAAATGTGTCAATCCTCTTTGAAAGGCAGTAATTGTCTACAACGATCATATATGTTTAAAATACAACTATACCCAAGTCTAAATACATGTATATTAAAGAAAATACCAAAGCTATGAAATAGAATAGATGAATTCAAGTAGGTAGACAAAGACATACCAAATCAATGCAAACAAGAAGAAAGTAGAAGCCATTATATGCTTTCAAAGTCACCTTTAGAGGGAAGGAAATCAAACTGAGACTAACAAGGTTGATTTAAAGAAGTTCAGTCAGGTGCTACATGATGACATTGTGGTCAACACCTGACTGCATATACAAAACAGGGCAGGGCCCTTAGATAGACCCGAAAAGTTTCCATCACCTACTGACATCATAGACATCCTGAAGTTGGACTTTTGTGTTTGTAGTGATGATAGTATAAAGGTATAAACAAAGCTACTGTGCTGCCAGTCATATAAAAGTATAGTAGCAATACTAACCAGTGTTTCACATAATACTTAGTCATGATAACAAATGTCTATGTTACTGGTTTATGTATTTACCTTTTTTTGTGTGTATGGAGCTGAGAATTGAACCTGGGGGCATTCTACCTCTGAGCTACACACACAGCCTATGATCCTCCTGCCCCAGCCTCCCAAGTACTGCGATTTCAGGTGTGCATCACATGCCTGGTTTATATATTATATTTTTAATCATTGTTTAAGGGTATAATCCTCATTAAAAAAAAGTTTACAGTAAAAGTGTATGCCATGGTTTGTCATCAGTAATCTCTTACATCTTGTGTTTGCTGTGAATCTTGATGCAATAATGTCGAGCGACCTATAACATCTAGGTCTTTATAAGTATACTCTATGATGTTTGCACAAAGATGAGGTCATCTAAAAACCCATTTCTCAAAATATATCCCTATCATTAAGTGGCATATGACTTTAAAAGTTTCAATCCCATACAAAGATCTGATCATAAGTATTATAAACACACGAAATATCATAGCACTAGAATTCATAGAACAAAAAGAATAGGAACTAAAATAATAAATTAGAAACCATTAAAAATAGACTTTAAGCCTGGCATTGTGACACATGCCTATAATCACAGTATTTGGGAAGTGAGACAGGAGGATAACAGATTCAAGGCCAACCTCAGTAACCTAGTGAAACCTTGTTTCAAATCAAAAAATAAATAAGGCTGGGGGTATAGCTCAGACCAAGAATGCCCCATGGGTTCAATTCCCAATCATACACACACACACACACACACACACACACACACACACACACATACACACACACACACACACACAACTTTGGTTCACTTCTCCCAACAGTCAAGTAGAACAAAAAATATACTGATAGTAATGGTCTATATAAGATAAGAAATAAAGTAAATTCGCTGAGATATACTAACTGCCATAGCTTTGAAATAAATAATAAGCTCCTTTTCAGTGTTTTTAAGAAAGTCGTTTCAAGAATAACCTTTACCAGGACAAAAAAGGAAGTCACAGTAAGTTTCAAGAAACAGAAATGGTGCAAACTAAATTATCACATCATAATACAACAAAACTAAACATAAATTAGGTGGAAATTTTTTGGAAAGCTTAAATATATGCTCCTAAACAGTTCTTACATTAGATAATTTTTAAAATTTATTTTAAGAATTTTATGGTTAATTTTGTTTCCTTAGTTTTACATACAAAAAATATCGAATTCTATAAACTTGATTATTCTGGAAGAGCTGCATTTACTTTATTAATTTAGGGAAATCTGACATCTATATGTTCTGAATTCCTATCCAAGAATAGGATATGCCTTGCAAATCTATTTTTATTCCTCTTTTTGGTTTATTTGGAGATTTAAAAAAAATCCTTACATTATATTTAGAACTGCTTCTCTGTTATTTACTTACTTTTGTGCTTCCATTGTTATTTACTTATTTTTGTGGTACTGGGGACTGAACCGAGGGGCATTCTACCTCTCTGAGGTACAGCCCAGCCCTATCTTATTTTTTATTTTGAAACAAGGTCTTGCTAAGTTACCACATTCTTGTCTTGAACATGTGATCACCCGTCTCAACCTCCCAAGTACTGGGGTTACAGGCATGTGCCACCATGCCCAACTTATATCTTTTCTTTCCAAATAGACTGTGCTGTGTGTGTGTGTGTGTGTGTGTGTGTGTGTGTGTGTGTGTGTGTGTGCGTGTTACCCTAACCCAGGGGCACTCTACCACTGAGCTCAACCCCCAACCCTATATTTTTTTGTTTTGATTTGATTTGTTTTTGTGGTACTGGGGATTGAACTCAGGGATATTTTACACCTAAGCTATACCCTCATTTTTATTTCAATTTTGAAACAGGGTCTCCTTAGGTTGCTGGGACTCTTGCTAAATTGCTGAGGCTGTCTTGTATGTTGTATAGGTTTAGATAAATGTGCACAGCATATACCCACCATTGTACTATCAGAGTATTTTTTACTATCATAAAAATCCTCTGTGCTTTGCCTCTATGTCCCTGCCTCCTCCTAAACACTCCACATTCTATTCCTTTTACTGTTTCCACTGTTTTCTTT
The DNA here is from genome assembly GCA_004027655.1 of Graphiurus murinus. NCBI lineage: Eukaryota > Metazoa > Chordata > Mammalia > Rodentia > Gliridae > Graphiurus > Graphiurus murinus. The sequence continues at coordinate 2,434 of PVLC010022143.1, read as the reverse complement.
TCCAGAATGTCATATAACTGGAATCACATAATATGCCCTTTTCAGATGGTTTCTTTCACTTTGTAATATACATTTAAAGTTTCTCTCTGTATCTTCTCATGGCTTGATAGCACATTTCTTTTTAGTGCTAAATCTATTCCTTTGCCTGGATGTACCATAGTTTAGCTACCCTTCCATCTACTGAAGAATGTATTTGTTACTTCCAAGTTTTAGAAACTCTGAATAAAGCTGCTACAAACATCTTTGGGTAAGATTTGGGGTGGATATATGTTTTTAAGTCATTTAGGTTAAATATCAAAGCATACAATTGCTGGATCATATGGCAAGAGTGTGTTAGTTTTGTAAGAAATTATCATACTACCTCCCAAGTAGCTATACCAATTTTTTAACCATTAATGAAGAAAATTTCTTAGTGCTCCAAGTCCTTGCCAGTATTAACTTTCACTTCACTGATGACACACAAAACACAGCATCTTTTCCATTCTTATTTACCATATGGGTACCTTCTTTAGGGAAGTGTCTGTTCAGACCTTTGTCCCAGTCTTTATTCCAGATGTTCATTTTCTTATTATTGGGCTTTAAGTGTTCTGTGTATAGTTTGGAAGAGTCTTTTTATCAGATTTGTCTTTTGTGAATGTTTTCTCTCAGCCTATGGTTTTTCTTCTCATTCTCTTGACAGTGTCTTTCACAGAGTAGAAGTTTAGAGTTTTAATAAAGTTGAGTTTATCAATTATTTCTCTTTCAAGGACTATGCTTTCAGTGTAATATCTAAAAAGTCATCATAAAGCCAAAAGGTCATCTAAGTTTTCTCCTTTGTTATCTCCCAGGAATTTATATTTCTACACTTTACATCTTGGCAAATAATCCATTTTAGAATATTTTTTGTGAACGGTATAAAGTCCGTATCTATGGATGCTTTTTTTTTTTTTTTTTGGCATGTAATTGTGTTGACAATTGATAGTCTTATTTAAAAGATTATCTTTTCTCCATTGTATTGCCTTGCTTCTTTGTCAAAGATCATTTGAATATATTTATGCCCGTCTATTTCTGGCTCTCTATTCTGTTCAGTTGGTCTACTTGCATATTTTATTTGCCTATACCACACTGTTCTGATTACTTTAGCTTTATGGCATGTCCTGTAGCTGGGGTAGTGTCAGTCTCCAGACTTTGTGCTTTTCAACATTGTGTTGGGTATTCTGGGTCTTTGCCTCTCCATATCAACTTTAGAATCAACTTTGCAATGTCTGTAAAATAACTTCCTGGGATTTAAGTTACTTATAGATTAAATTGGGAAGAACTGATATCTTGAAAATATTGAATCTTCCTACCCATACACATGGAGTATCTCTCCATTTAGGTCTTTCTTCCTTTATTTCTTTTTTTAAAGGTTTGTATTGTTCCTCATATAGATCTTGTACATATTTTCTTAGATTTATATCTAAGCATTTCATTTTGAGGGATGCTAATATAAACAATATTGTTTTTAAAATTTCTAAGTGCATTTATTTATTGCTATCACATGGGAAAGTGATTAACCTTCAAATATTAACCTTGTTTCCTGCAACCTTTCTAGTCATTTATTCTTAGTAGTCTTCTTGTCAATTTAGGAGGGATTTCTTCATAGACAACGATGTTATCTATAAAAATACATTTTTATTATTCATTTCCAATCTATATATCTCATAATTTTTTTCTTGTTTTATTGCATTAATTAGGAATTCAGGTAAAATGTTGTGTGGTGAGAAGGGATGTTCATAGCTTGCTTTTGATCTTAGTGTGATATCTTCTAGCTTTTTTTCATTATATTTTTAAGCTCATACTGTTCATATAAAGTATATAAAGGAAATTTATTGAGTTTTGATATTAAATTTGAACTGATTATTTTTGTTAATTTATTTATTTACTTTTTATTTAGTGTGTGTGTGTGTTATTGGAGATTGAACACAGGGATATTCTAAATCCACGCTACACCCCCCATTCCTTTTTATTTTTTATTTTTGAAATAGGATCTCATTTAGGTTGCTGAGAGTCTCACTACATTGCTGAGGCTGTCTTTGAACAGGCAATCCTCCATTCTCAGCCTCCCAAGTATTGGGAGTGCGCCATCATACCTGACTGGACTCAGATGCTTTCATTCTTTAGCAGTTTGTAGGAATTTTATAGGAGTTTCTATTGAACTTTCTAGGCATAAGATAATACCATACATAAACAACTGTAATTTTACATTTGTCATCATTGTAAAATGAAGCTTTTCAATAAAACTGTTAAAAATGGTCTTGATTTCTTTTGTTAACTTTGATGAAAATCCATCCAGGATTACTTTGTTAAATTCGTTACTGATATTGGGACTCATATAAATATATACATAATTCCATTTCTAACATACTATGAAAATAACATTGTGTACTGATAAGAAAGAAAGTATTCTGCAATT
>PVLC010022142.1:0-27081 GCA_004027655.1 Graphiurus murinus | reverse complement strand
AAAAAAAAAAAAAAAAAAAAAAAAAAAAAAAAAAAAAAAAAAAAAGACAAACTAGAAATAGTTGGAAATAGCCTGAAAGAACTTCTAGAAAATGAACAGTACAGCCACTGAATTCTTATATTCCATATGTGAGTTAAATAGCAGATCACACAAACTGAAGAGAATTATGTATTGGAAGTAATATCTGAAAAAAAAAAAAAACCCCAGAATAGGACTTTGAGAGATAAGGAAGTGAAAGTGTAAATAAACAAGTTATATTTTATTTAATTAAGTTTATTTATTTTTGTGATACTAGGAATTGAACCCAAAGGCAATCTACCTCTGAACTATACCCCCAGCCCTTTTTTTATTTTTTGTTTTTGACACAGGGTCTCACTAGCTGTTGAGAGCCTTACTACTCGAGCCTGCAATCCTCCTGTCTCAGTCTCCCAAGAACTAGGATTACATGCATGTGCCACCATGCCTGGCAACAGGTTGTATTTGACATGAAGGCCAGAATTAGAATTTTTTACACATTATATACATGAATACTAATTCATTCTCTCTCTCTCTCTCTCTCTCTCTCTCTCTCTCTCTCTCTCTCTCTCTGAACTTGCAGTATTTTCTAGGAAAATAATAAAAATAGAATGTATTGGATAATTTAAAACCAGTAAAGAGGGATAAGACAGCTATCAATTCGAAAGTAAGCAGGAAGTATAAAAAAAAAAAGCAAAGCAAATAGAAAGCATAAAATAAGATAAAAAACACAATTCCAGTATGCCGGTAAACACAATCAACTTCAATGTATTGATTTCTCTAGTTCAAAGAAAATACTGGATTAGGTTTTTTAAAAATTCTAGCTATATGGTGTTTATGCAGTCACAATTAAAGCATAAGGACACAAAATTGTCAAAAGAAGAGGGCCAAAAAAAGTTAAAGCAGGCACTGGTCTAACTAAAACAAAATTTCTCAAATTCTTTGAATGTGGAATCCAAGGGGAGTCATGAGATTATATGAATGAGGGAAGAAGTAAATTCAAACCTTCTTTCCCGACTTGCAACATAACAAGTGTTGTAAAGAACAAATAGAATGACAGGTGTTCGTGAAAGTCTGAATTTTGGACAGAAGGCAAGAACGATCATTTTTAAAATGTTCGCATTATATTCCTTAGTCAAAGCTGTGAGATGCAGAGCAGTAATTTTTAAGGAGCTGAAAGAGGGAAAATAGTCTCATCTTTCTGAAGTTCTTTTACCAACCAGTGTTTATGAGGAAAACCTGCGTTCCCAAGAGGTAGCACTAGAACCCTGTTAATTAGCAGAGAGAGGGGGAGGGAGGAAGGATGAGCAAGTGAGCCTGTGAGCTGCAAACCTCACAATTTATAAAGACAAACGATAGAGTTTTAAACTAGATTGTTGTAATGAGCAAAGGTCTGTAGAAGGGGTTCTGGAAACTCAACTGGCCTTTTGTGAGCCATTCTTCATATAGGGAAAGCAAAGCAAAGTACGTAGTTAAAAACAGCACACATTATAAGCTTACAAATAAAGCATAGTACATTGTACTCAGGCATGAAAATAGCCATCATTTACCACCCCAGGCCTCCCCAGGACCACAGCTTCATCTAAGGATTCTCCAAATTTTGAAATCAAGGAACCAGAATAAACTGGGAATCAGACTAGCTATAGAATCTATATCATATAGATTATCTTCTCTGAACACAATGCAACTAGAAATTTTAAATGACAACATTTTAGAAAACTCCACATATTCAGAAATTTGAAAAACACTACCACATGTCTAGGAACAACAAATGACCTGTTTTTCCTCTGCTCACACACCACAATCAACACAGAAGACTTCTGTTACCCCCTAGAAGGTAGGATTTCTCCCCACCAGTAAGCAAGCAATTCTGCAGGGGGTGCCAGGTGGGCATCTTTTAATTTAATTTAGTTCTGACACTATCTACTTGGAAATAGCATCGGATCCCATAGGCTGAGGATCCAGTCCCCAAGAGGGTCCCTACTGTGAGTCCAGGCCTCCAGAACTCCTGACCAGTCAGCTACAAACTGGGGTTCCCATACTGCCTCCTCTGGCTACATTAATTTGCAAGAGCAGCACCTAAATGCAGGCAAACACTGTTTACATTTACTGGCTTAATATAAAGGACACTTAGAAAGGATATTTTAAAAGATAAAAGCAAGCAGTCAGATGACGAGGTCCATAGGACAAGGTCTGGAAGAGTCCCCATTGCAGGAGCTTCTGTCCCTGTGAGGTTGGAGTGGGCCACCCTCCCAGCACATGGATGAAATTTTGTTTACCATCCTGTGAGGCCCCACGTGCTCAGCTGTCCAGAAGCTCTCCCAATTCCATCCTTTGTGGTGTGTGTGTGTGTGTGTGTGTGCGCGTGTTTGCAAGACTTAACTACATAGACATGACTGAAGCATGAACAACCATGTCAAAACGTGATTGGAAGCTGGGCGTGGTGGGGCACGCTTGTAATCCCAGCATTTGGGAGGCTGAGACCGGAAGATCCAGGTTTGGGGACAGCCTCAGCTACTTAGTGAGGCATTCCGCAACTTAGTGAGACCCAGTTTCAAAATAAAGAATAAAAAACAGGGCTGGGGGGTATAGGTCGGAGGTAGACCGCCCCGGAGTTCAATCCCCAGTACCACAAAAAAAAAAAAAAAAAAAAATGTGATTGGAGTTGGGCGCAGTGGTGCACACCTATAATCCCAGTACTTGGGAAGCTGAGACCGGAGGATCACAGATTCAAGGCCAGCCTCAGCAACTTAATGAGGCCCTTTGTGACATAGTGAATTACTGTTTTAAAATTAAAAAAAAAAAAAAAAAAAAGGACAGGGGATGTAGCTCAGAGATAAAATGCCCCTGGGTTCAATCCCTAGTAACACACACACACACACACACACACACACAGAGTGTGATTGGAGAGTTGGGCAGGTTGGCTCACACCTGTAATCCCAGCACTTGGGAGAATGAGACAGGAGGATCACAGGTTCAAGGCCAGTTTCAGCAACTTAGTGAGATCCTGTTTCAAAATAAAATAGTGCTGGGGGTGTAGCACTGAGGTAAAACATCCCTGGGCCCAGTACTGGAAAAAAGAAAAAAAAGAAAGAACAGAAAAAGAAAGAAAGGGATTGGACAAAAAAGGGTATGATCTAATGATAATAGACTGAATTGCAGAAACCCAGCAAGGCCTGTCTATTCAGCTTCTCGGCCTCTCTGTATATGTATCATTACTCATGGGCACAGGGCAGGACCCCTTCAGAAACAGGGGTCTTATATCAGAGAATTCCTCTGTGGCCAGAAAGGTAGGGGAAGATTAGAGTATATTTTTAGTTTCTATGACCCACTTTAAGAAAAAGAAATTCAACTTTCTATGCTCTGCCTTGAGGAGAAAAAAGAGCAGGTAAAAGGAAGGCCAGAGAAGGTTACAGTGAGACCTCACTTTTTGAGTCTGCTTCTGAGGCCTCAGCTGCCCAGGATTATTCTAGTCACTTAGGAAATCTCAGAGGCAGTGGGAAGGAACCGTGGAAGGAAACATAAATCACATCGTGTCACAACTACTAAATAACACATGGGTCACAAAAACTCATAATGGAAATTAGTGAAAACTTGGAAAATATGATAATATCAAAACATGTGCAATATAGTTAAAACAATACTTAAGAAGAAATGTTTACTCTCTGTGGCTATATAGAAAAGAAGATTGAAAATTAGTGAGCTAAGAGTCCAATTTAAGAAATTAAAAAAGAACAACATGTAAACAGAAATAAATTAGAAGGAAAATAAATTAGGTAAAAAGCAGAGACTAAGACAACAGAAAGATACAATAGAGAGAATCAACAAAGCAAAATCAGATTCTTTGAAAAAATAGATAAACTTTTTTTTGTATTGGAGATTGAACCTACAGGCATTCTATCTCTGAGCGACACCCCCCAGCCCTATTTTATTTTTATTTTGAAACAGGGTCTCCCTAAGTTGCTGAGGCCCTCACTAAATTGCTGAGGCTGGCCATGAACCTGCTATCCTCCTGTCTCAGCCTCCCAAGTACTGGGATTACAGGTATACATCACCATACCTGGCTAGATAGATAAACTTTGACAAAGGTTGGTCAAGGAAAAAAATACAAAGCACAGAGAAAGCAGAAAGTACACATAATTGCAAATATAACATTGTAATATAAAATATTAGGTTAGCAAATTTGAGAACTTTTACCAAATGGGCAGTTTCTTTATTGTTTTTGTTTTGTGGTGCTGGGGACCAAACCCAGGGCCTCACACATACTAAGCATGTGCTCTACCACCTACCTACATCCCCAGACCTAAACTGGGCAGTTTTTTTAAAAAACATAACTTATCCAAAACTGACCCGTGAAGATTAAACAATCTGAATAGACTTATAGCCATTTAAAAACTTGAAGTATTGAGCCAGGTGTGGTGGCGCATGCTTGTAATCCCAGCATTTGGGAGGCTACCTAGTGAGGCACTCCACAACTTAGTGAGGCACTCCACAACTTAGTGAGACCCTGTTTCAAAATAAAGAATAAAATATAGGGCTGGGGGTGTAGCTCGGAGGTAGAATGCCCCTGAATTCAATCCCCAGTACCACACACACACAAAAAAAAAAAAACCCAAAAAACAACAACAACAAAAAACCCCACACACAAAAACAAAACTTGAAGTATTGCTGGACTTAGTGTCACAGGCTTGTAATCCCAGTACTTGGGAGGCTAAGACAGAAGGATCACAAGTTCACAGCCAGCCTCAGCTACTTAGTGAGGTACTCCACAACTTAGTGAGAACCTGTTTCAAAATAAAGAAGAGAAAATAGGGCTGGGAGTGTAGCTCGGAGGTAGAATGCCCCTCAGTTCAATCCCTAGTTCCACCTAAACAAAACAAAAACTTGAAGTATTAATCTAAAGCATATATACACAAACACACAAATATACACTTATACATATAGGACAACATGGCTTTACAAATACATTCTCCCATGGAAAATCTCACTTTTAAATAGACTTTTTTAGACGTTGTGAAAAGAAGACATCCTTCAGCTCATTTTATGAGGCTAATAAAACTTTCATACCTCCCCCCAAAAGCAAGAACTGTATAATACAAGAAAATTATAGGTCAATTTAAGTTATAAACATAGATCCGCAAATTCAAAATAAAATATTATCAAACTTAAAGGCCAGGCTTGGATGGTACCCACCCGTAGTTCCGGCCACTTGGGAGGCTGAGGCAGGAAGATCACATGAGTTTGAAACCACCTGGGTACAATAGTAAGACCTTATTTCAAAAAAAGCAAAAACAAGAACAAAATTATCAAACTAAATAGAGTGTGCATTAAAAATTTAAGCCAAGTGTTTTAGTCAGCATTTTTGCCACTGTGATGAAAATACCTGACAAGCACAACTTAGAGAAGGAAAAAAGTCCACTTAGAGCATAGTTCAAAGGTTTTGGAGGCTTCTGTCCTTGACCAGTAGGCTCCCAGGCAGGAACCTAGGGGCAGGATTCAGGGGATAGTGTTGTCAAGCAGAGAGAAAGAGGGGAGGGGTTGAAGGACAGATAAAATCCTCAAGGCCACACTCCCAGGGACCCACCCATTAGCCATGCCCTGTCTCTGAACCTGGCTACATTACTTAACACATGAGCTTTTGGGGGGAAATTCTAAACTTAAACCATTACACCAAGGATGGTCTAACATTTAAAAATACAGCAACTTAACATGACACTGTTTCAACATAAAAAATAAAAAGGGTTGGGGGTGTCACTCAAAGGTAGACTGCTCCTGGATTCAATCACCAGTACCAAAAAAATAAAATAGTACCCTAGTCCAAAGAAAAAAGTAAAAGACGTGAAGCAGTTCACAGAAGAGGAATCTAATGATCCATTAACATGTGAAAGATGCTTGACTTTACTAGTGGCCAGATGTGGAACATAGATTTTACTGCTTGTAATAGATATAAAATGACAGTGGCATAGGCAAGATAAAAATTTATCTTCCCCACAAGCGAAAGTCTAGGCTGGTTTGATGGCTGTGCTGCACGAAGCCATCGAAGCTATTTCTCTTTGAGCAGAGGCCTAGGCACTCTATCTTGTTCCCATCACCCCTAGGGTGGCACCCTTGACTATGTGGTCCAAGGTGGCTTACCATCACGTCTACATTTCAGTCAGTGAAAAGTGGGAAAAGGGAAAGGAAGGGCAGAGAAAGCTGTTGTCCAACTGAAAACCGGACTTTCTAACACGATAGTGGAAGGGAAGAAGTTTTGCAGGGCAGGCTCTAACACATCAAGGAAATGCAAAGTATTTCACATATGTTTGATTGGAAAAGATATAAACATTTGAGCAGTGTTGGTAGTGATGTGTAGCAAAGGACCTTACACATGCTAGGCAAACAATCTACCACTGAGCAGCATCCCCAACTCTCTGAAGAGGATTCTTATATGCCTCTTGTGGAACATTCAATCATTTCCAAAACTTGACAGCTGGGCCATACCTATAATCCCAGTGACACAAGAGGCTGAGGCAGGAGGATCATAAGTTTGAGGCCAGATGGACAACTTAGCCAGACCCTGTCTCAAAATAAAATGTAAAAAGGGCTGTGGTGTAGCTCAGTGGTAGAATGCTCCTGGGTTTAAGCCCCAGTACTGAGAGAGAAAGAAGGGAAGGAATGAAGGAAGGAAGGAAGGAAGGAAAGAAGGAAGGAAGGAATCAACTTGACAGTATTGAGTAAGGATAAGGATGTGCATATCCTCTGAGAAGCAATTCTGTATCTGGGAATATACTGCATGGAAACTCTTGCACATGTGCACAAGCAGACATGCATAAGAATGAGTTTAGTATTATTTGAATTAACAAAGTAATTGGAAATTTTTAAGTGTCCATTAACAGGAGAATGGATCAATTGTGGTACAGTCATATGATGGAAGTGAAAATGATGAAGTAGAACAACATATATCATCAATGGATAAATACATTTATATATTTATCCATATACAATATAACTTTAAGGCACAAAACAAGTTGTGGAAGGATGTCATATAAGACCATTTATATAAATGTCTCTATGTTGTTTATAGAAAGGTATATACAATAGGGCATGGTGGTACACACCTGTAATCCCAGTACTTGGGAGGCTGAGACAGGAGGATTGCGGGTTTGAGGCCAGGCTCAGCAACTTGGCAAGGTCCCTCATCAACTTAGTGAGATACTGTTTCAAAATAAAATATTAAATAGGGCTAGGGTTGTAGTTCAGAGATAGAATGCCTTTGGGTCCAACCCTTGGTAACAACAACAAAAAGAATAAAAATAAGACATATATTGTTATAAGGTATTTTGGGAGATATGACAAGTAGTACCTCTTTTTCTTGCCCAATTTCTGAACGAGTTGAAAAATCAAAAGAGTCACAGATGAAAACCAAAACATCACCTTTGCTATGATAATGACTGGACTGAAGTCTGTGTCTTAGTTTGAGAACCAAAATATTCTTGCTAACTCCCAACTGTGTGAGTTTGCAGAGAAAATGCCCCCCCCCTTCTCCTAGGTTACTGCCTCCCACTAATCTGGTAGAGAGGGAAGGAGAACAAGACTAAATCTTTTATGTTCAGGACGTATTATTTGTAGGTGCACTCAGTCCAGAACCCTGAACCAACAGCAGTCACGTAGCAGACAGGATTGAGACAAGGATCCGGGAGGCCTTAAGGAAAATAAGGGAATAGGAAGAAGTATTCTAACATTAATATAATAAGAATTGTTTTTTGTTTATTTATTTGATTTTGTTGATTTTTTTTGTTTTGTGTGTAGTACTGGGAATTGAACCCATGCTCATTCTATCTCTGAGCTACACCCCTACTATTTTATTTTATTTTTGAAATTTTTGAAACATGATCTCACTAAGTTATGGAGGGCCTCTTGAAGCTGCTGAGGCTAGCCTTGAACTTTCTTCCTATCTCGTCTCCCAGATACTGGGATTACAGGCATCTGTCACCATGCCCAGTTTAATAAGAGTTTAAAAACATTCATAGGTATGGTCAGAACCAAATTGCAGCCTAGTCAATATTCCTAGGACACTGGTTCTGAAACTCCACTGTGTATCAGAATCACCTGGAGGGCATGTTCCACCAGACCTGACTCTACCCCGGAAGTTTTTGATTCAGTAGGTCTAGGGATGAGGCACAGTAATTGGCATTTCTAGCAAGTTTCCAGGTGATGCTGAGACTGTTAGTTGGAGGACCACACCTTGAGAACTCCTGCCTTAGGGTGAGGTGAAGAAATGGTATTAAGGAAATGTAAGCCAAAAGATGTAATTGCACCTGTAATATTTTATTTCTTAAGCAAAGTATTGGGTATGAGGGTATTATTATTTTCTACATTACTTTTTAATCAGGTTAACGAAATATTTCCACATAAACTGTAATGATGGAGTATATAACACTCTAAAAATTGCTGCTTTAATACTTGTAAATCAGCTAAATAATTCAGTTTGGAGGAGCAGCATGTTAAAATCAGGCTAATTTGAAACAGGTAAAGTACATTTTGGTAAGCTAGTGATTAACAACATAGAGAAACAGTTGTTACTATTTGTTAGAGTATATTAGATTTCTCAAGTGATTCTTATACTGACTAGGATGAATAATTTTAAATTACAAATATTTTATCACATTTTCCCAATTAGTTATGCAGTTTAACATACAAAAATGTAATCTTAAAATATTTACTGTTAGTCAGACATGGTGGCGCATGCTTGTAATCCCAGCATTTGGGAGGCTGAGACCGGAGGACCCGGGTTCGAGGCCAGCCTCAGCTACCTAGGGAGGCACTCCGCAACTTAGTGAGACCCGGTTTCAAAATAAAGAATAAAAAATAGGGCTGGGGGTGTAGCTCAGAGGTAGAATGCCCCTGAGTTCAATCCCCAGTACCGCAAAAAAAAAAAAATTACTGTTGAATGGGGAGACTGGAGGGGCACCAAGTGCTGTCTGCATATATGTCAATGTCAACATGATTTACATTATGATGTGAGATGATAATGCACCAATAAAAGCACATTAAAAAAACATTTACCATTCAGCTAGGTGTAGCCTACAAAATCCCAGCATTTTGTAGGCTGAGATAGGAGGGTCACAGGTTTGAGGCCAGCCTCAGCAATTTAGTGAGACCTTCAGCAACTTAGTAAGACCCTATTTCAAAAAATAAAATAGGGCTAGGGGTGTAGTTTAGAGGTAGAATGCCCCTGGGTTCGATCCCTAGTACAAAAAAATAAAAGTTTAAAAAATTACTGTTTTACATGTGACTTATATTTCATATCAAAATTAGCAATTTGCAAACTCTGGACTGGAGAATATGCATTTCTAAAAGGAAAATTTAAGTTTTCTGGAAATGCCTTCTTTTTATCCCTCATTTGGTCTGGTGAAGAATTTGTTTTTCTGTTTGACTACTAATCTTTTAAAACTCCTCTTACTTTTCTGATTCAACTATTGCATCAGCACTGCTGAAGTTTGTAAATAACTATTAGAGAAATGTTTTCATTTAAAACATTTATATACCATATAACTTAAGTAGCTTACAGGTTTGGATAGCAGTTCATCATCCAATAATTAAGTATAGAATGCATTTCTCTGCCAATTTACCCATTCACAAAGAACTTTTGGGAGTACTTTTATAACCACTTGCATGGGAATTCCCACTTGCATGGGAATCAGAAGTGGAGTCTTTGGTGGGCCTGTGTGGTACCCTGCCCATTCCAGCAGCATCCTATTAACCCCAAGTAGCCTTGGCTCAAGCCTCTGCTAGGGAGTGTCTAATTAGATAATCATTCTCATTCTTAGTCAACAGGAGTCTACTCAATACCACCTACCTTTCTAAAAAAAAAAGTGTTACGGAAAGTGTTAAAAGCTTTAAAAGTACTTATTTTGTTAGCTCAGGAATTCCACTTCCAAGGCCCTGGCCCAAGAAAATTACCTGAAATGCCAACAGATTTGGGCACAAAATGCTCATTATAAGCTTCACTTAAAACAAGGGGAAAATACCACAATGTACATGGGAATAGTCAAATTATTTATGGGTTATCATACCATAAAATAATATCTTTTGCAATTATTGTTATTCTTTGTGTGACACTGGGGATGGAACCCAGGGTCATTTTTTTTTTTTTTTTTTTCGGTACTGGAGGTTGAACTCAGGGGCATTCTACCTCCGAGCTACACCCCCAGCCCTGTTTTTTATTCTTTATTTTGAAACTGAGTCTCACTAAGTTGCGGAGTATCTCACTAGGTAGCTGAGGCTGGCCTCGAACCCGGATCCTCCAGTCTCAGCCTCCCGAATGCTGGGATTACAAGCATGCGCCACCACGCCCGGCTTAACCCAGGGTCATTTTTATCTCTGAGCTACACCCCCAGTCCTATTTTATTTTTATTTTTAAACACGGTCTCACTAGGTTGATGAGAGTCTCACTATTTGCTGAGGCTGTCCTCAAACCTGTGGTCCTCCTGTCTCAGCCTCCCAAGTATCGGGATTACAGGCATGCACCACCACACCTGGCTACAATTATTTTTGAAAATGTTATAAAATGAAAGAAATTCTTGAGATATAATTTAATTTGAAATTTACATATGAATATTGTGTATAAATTGTATGTAATTATAGTATGGTTTCAACTGTGCATGTAAAAAATATCCAAAATATTATCTTGTGACAATGGAATTATTCGGGGTTTCATTTTATCCTTTATACGTTTCTGTATTTAAGAAAACGACAAGCCAGGCATGGTGGCACACAGTTGTAATCCTAGGGCTTGGGAGGCTGAGAAAGGAGAACCACAGGTTTGAGGACAGTCTTAGCAAGTGGTAAAACTCTCATCAACCTAGTGAGACCCTGTTTCAAAATAAGAATAAAAAATAGGGCTGAGGTGTAGCTCAGAGGTAGAATGGCCCTCGATTCCATCATCAGTACCAAAAAAAAAAAAGTTTGTGGGGATTGAACTTAGGGGCATTCTACCTCCAAGCTATACCCCCCATTTTTATTCTTTATTTTGAAACAGGGTCTCACTAAGTTGCGGAGGTCTCACTAAGCAGCTGAGGCTGGCCGTGAACCTGGATCCTCTGGTCTCAACCTCCCAAATGCTGGGATTCAGTCGTGCGCCACCATGCCCGGCTTTTTTCTTTATTTTGAAACAAAGTCTTGCTAAGTTTCGAAGGGCCTCACTAAGTAGCTGAGGCTGGCCTCGACCCCGTAATCCTCCTGTCTCAGCCTCCCAAGTACTGGAATTACAAGTATGCGTCATCACGCCCAGCTTAAAAGGAATCTTTTTGCAAACTAAATCTAAAATCATGTAATATTAAAGCTCAGTCTACGCCTATTTTCTGATTTTTCAGTTCCAATTTTCACAGAAAATGTATCAGATTATCTATGAGCAACTGAAAACATATTTAAATAGTAATGCAAAACTATCTTTCATCACATCATTCTGAAATGCTGGTATTTTTATAGAGCAAATTATTCCTCATAGTGATGAATTTCATATTTAATTTATAGCCCTCATTATAAAATTTGCTAGCCTCATCCAATTTAAATTTTATTGGGTCCTCTCTTAAATCGCCTTTAAATTTTTTATTATGTAGGTCGACTGCCTAATGCAGTATTTCTCAACCTTTTTTCATTATCACCTCCCAAAGGAGCCTTTCTAGACAGTTTTTCCTAATCACTTTCTACCCCATGAAAGTTTAATACGTGTTTGTGTACTATCTGTGTATCTGTGCTTTATGTATAATCAGATCCCCTCCAAGAACCAATTGTTGCCCTTTTACAAAGCATGGCTTAATGAAAGATTTTGGAAAAATGTTGTTTTAACTTTTACAACGAATGTCTCTCAAACCCATGTGTTTGTGTTGTTTTGTTTTCATAGCTGCCTGCCTCTCAAACATCACATGGTGACCACTCCAACACTACTACTGTGGGGAGAGAAAGATGCATTTATGGAGGTTGAGATGGCTGAAGTCACAAAGATCCATGTTAAAAACTATTTCAGACTAACCATTTTGTCAGAAGCCAGCCATTGGCTTCAGCAAGACCAACCTGACATCGTGAACAAACTGATATGGACCTTTCTAAAAGAAGAAACAAGGAAAAAAGACTGACTTTTCTTTGTCTTCTTTGAGGGATCTGTAATGAAATCTCTAAATGATTTTTAAAAAATTGTTCTTAACTTCATTACGTTTTATTAGGGGGGAAAACCTGTTTTAATATGCTTTATCATAAATAAATAAATATCCTGATAAGTGGATTGAAAAAAATCTGAGAATGTGTGAATGTATAATCTAATGTTGATTTTCATCCATTGTATTTTGCACAGAAAAGTGTCTGCCTCAAAATGTATATACTTTTTCAAGAAGGCAGTTGGGAGAAGTGACTCAGTGTTGGTTTCTTATTTTCTTTATCTTGATAAAATATGGTGCTTTTTACAAATATATATTAAAGGTTAGCTATGACATATTAAAAGGTAAATCTATAATGGTATACATTTAAATTTTATTGTTCAAAAGTTCTTTTTACTATTTTTAGCCATTAGAAATTATATTTTCAAGCCGGGCGTGGTGGCGCATGCTTATAATTCCAGCATTTGGGAGGCTGAGACCGGAGGATCCAGGTTCGAGGCCAGCCTCAGCTACCTAGTGAGGCACTCCGCAACATAGTGAGACCCGGTTTCAAAATAGAGCTGGGGGTATAGCTCGAAGGTAGAAAGGTAGAATGCCCCTGAGTTCAATCCACAGTACTGCAAAGAAAAAAAAAAGAAAAATTCTATTTTCAAATTTCTTAGATTTATAGTAGCTTGAAGTTTGAAAGTAAATATAGCTAGATGACTATGCATTCTTACAATGAGCCATAATTACTACTGCTACTAGGAAGATCAAACCGTGTGTGTGTGTGTCTGTGTGTGTGTGTGTGTGTGTGTGTGTGTGTGTGTGTGTGTTTTACTGGGGATTAAAAACAGATATGTTCTACTTCCAAGATATACCCCCAGTCCTTTTTATTTTTATTTTTTGCTTTGAAACAGAGTCTAAGTTGCTGAGGCCCTCACCAAGTTGCTGAGGCTGGCCTAGAACCTGCAATCCTCTGTCTCAGCCTCCCAAGTACTGGGATTACAGGAATGTACCAGCATGCCCAGCTGAATTAAACCATTATTTTGAAACTGATATTTTGCCACATCAAGCAATAAATGTGCAGCTTCTCACATATACCATATTTATACATATTATATTTATTTGCTAAACATTGCAGAGTAAAGAAACACATCTACTAAATTACTTGCTTTAATTCTACAGACTAATGGTGAGATATTTAGAAAAAGTATCAAAATGTCCTTTTGCTCCATTCAATGCATCAAGAATTGGCTAGTGAGATGGGCATGGTGGTACACACCTGTAATCCCAGTACTTTAGAGGCTGAGACAGGAAAATATCAGTTTTAAGGCCAGCCTCACCAATTTAGGAAGACTCTCAGCAATTTAGCAAGACCCTGATTCAAAATTAAAAATAAGAAGAGTGGGGATATAGCTCGAAGATAAAATGTCCCTAGGTTTAATTCCCAGTACAAAAAAAAAAATTGAATACTGTACTTTCTATAGGTACTAGAATCTAAACTCACACAGCAGGAATTTCTTTTTGTGTATGTATGGATTGAACCCAGGGGCTTTCTACCTTCAAGCAACACTCCACTCCAGCCCTATTTTATCTTTGGAAACAGGATCTCTCTAAGTTGCTAAGAGTGTCGCTAAAATGCTGAGACTGGCTTTGAGCCAGTGATCCTCCTGTATCAGCCTTCCAAGTATTGGGATTACAGGCATGCACCACCATGCCCTGCTAGGGATTTCTTTTTTAACTGATATCTATGTAGAATTTAGAGTGAAGGCTTGGTACACTGTTGGCACTCAAATAGTTGTCTAATGAATAAATACAGTAGTTTCCTCTATCCACAGGGGATACATTTTCAAGACCCCCAGTGAATGCCTGAAATTGTGGATAGAACCACAACTTTTTTTTCCTTCTTAACGAAGCACTTATGCACTGTAACTATACCTTGTTCAGTGTGAAGTGTAGCAGCAAAATTAGTACACATTTTTTTTCCTTCTTTCCATTTTCACAGAAGAATTGTTCTTACCATAGATCTTAGCAAGCTCAGCATATAATTTTTGTTGTTGTTGTTGCTGCTGCTGTTGTTATTGTAGTATTAGGGATTGAACCCTGAGGTACTCTTTCTTTCCTTATTAAGTCAAGAACTTTCACCTTTTCACTTAAAGGAAGCAGATTATGGTTTCTCCTTGGCATATCCAAATTTCGAGCATCACTATTCTTGCACTTTGGGCCATACTAAGTAACATTAAGTATTATTAGGTAAAATAAAGGCTACTTGGGCAGGACAGTTGATCTGACAGTCAAAATGGCTGTGTGGGCCACTAAGTGTCTAAGTGGTGCATAGAGGGACATTCTGCTTGGATGTGCTGGACAAAGGGATGACTCACATTCCCAGTGGGATGCAGCTGAGCAGTGATGATTTCAGCATGCTGCTCAACTGGCACACACTGGAAACTTATGGATTGTTTATTTATGAAGGTTCTCACTTAATATTTTCAAACTATGGTTGACTGTATGTAATTAAAACTGCAGATAAGACTATATAATTTATATGACACATTGCTAGGCTCTGTGGGGAATTATAAAAGAAATATGGCATGGTACTGTGGAACTTTCCCCTAAGAAGCATATACAGAATGCAGCTAAACAAAAGAAGTAGAAATAAACTGTACAAGTAAAACCAGGAAGAGTTACAGAATAGACAATAGGAAGGGACAACTACTGGTCCTTTTTTTTTTTTTTTTTTTTTTTTTTTGAGTGGGGATTGAACTCAGGGGCAGTCTACTTCTGAACTACATGCCCAGTCCTTTTTTAAAAAAAATTTAGCCGGGCGTGGTTGCGCACACTTGTAATCCCAGCATTTGGGAGGCTGACACCAGAGGATCCAGGTTCACTGCCAGCCTCAGCTGCTTAGTGAGGCCCTCCACAACTTAGTGAGACCTGTTTCAAAATAAAGAATAAAAAATAGGGCTGGGGCTGTAGCTCCGAGGTAGAATGCCCCCAGGTTCCATACCCAGTACCGCAAAAAAAAATATTTTGCCCAGCATGGTGGCACACACTTATAATCCCAGTATTTGGGAGGCGGAGACAGGAGGATTGCAGGTATGAGACCAGCCTCAGCTACTTGTGAGACCCTAATTTAAAATAAAGAATAAAAAACAGGGCTGGGATATAGCTTGGAGGAAGAACACCCCTGAGTTTCAATCTCTAGTAGTGAAAAAAAGAAAAAAATTATTTTGAAACAGGGCCTGAGGCTGTACTGGGAGGCTGAGACTGGGTTGTTCCTCTTTGGCACAGGAGACAACTGGTAATATTGCCAAATCAAGGCACCTTAGATACTATTCTATCCCAAATAAGCCCTAACTTGGTGAAGGGACCATTTCCCTTACTAAGCACAGTTTTGACAGTAACAGAAGAAAGTAGATAGCTCTGTGTGTGTGTGTGTGTGTGTGTGTGTGTGTGTGTGTGTGTGGTACTGGGGATGAAAGCCAGGAGCATTCTACTTCCAAGCTATACCCCTAGCCCTATTATTTTGAAACAGGGGCTCACTAAGTTGCAGAGGGCCTCACTAAGTAGCTGAGGCTGGCCTCAAACCCGGATCCTCCGATCTCAGCCTCCCAACCACTGAACTACATCCCCAACTTTTTCCTTTTTTTTTTGTATGTTTGTGGTACTAGGGATGGAACCCAGAGACATTCTACCTGTGAGCTACACCTCTGGCCCTTTTTAAATTTTTTATTTTAAAATAGGGTCTATTGAGGTTGTTGAGAGTCTCACTAAATTACTTAGGCTAGTCTGGAACCTGCGATCCTCCTGTCTCAGCCTCCCAAGTACTGGGATTGCAGATGTGTACCACCACACCTGGCTCATCCCAGCTTTAAAAAAAATTTTTTTTTTCAGACAGGGTGTCACTAAGTTGCCCAGGTTGGCCTTGAACTTAGGATCCTTCTGCCTCAGCCTCCCCAGTAGCAGGGATTACAGGCATGCACACTGTGCCCAGCTTAAAAGCTCAGTTCATTATATACATTATGTTGGCGCCTCATAACGGAAGTACAAGGTAGAAAGTATCACCAGTTTATAGAGTTTGTGAAAATGAGGTTTAAAGGATAACTTTGCCAATGTCTATAGCCTAAGTGTTAGAGCCAGGATCTGACCTAGATTGATCTGTTTGTAAGTCCATGACCTTCCATTTACCTCACATTTTGTTTACCAGGCTTTGATATCTACTCCTGTAAATGGACACGAGGCTGGGGTGTAGCTCAGTGGTAGAGGGCTTATCTAGCATGTGCAAAGCCCTGGGTTCAATCCTCGGCACCACTAATAATAATAATGATGATGATAAAATAGATGGAAACACCTCTCAAAGACCTACAATACAATTTTTAATTCTGGGAAAAGGAATGCAAATTAGCAATTAGCAGACATAGCAATCTTCTATACGGCACTGTCAGAGTTGCAAACACTGCCCGGTAAAAAAGAAAGCCCAGTCCACATCAAGTTTGACTGTGTTCCCCTAGTGATCACTTCCCAAGGCCAACAACGAGGAAGGAACAGGACTTGTTAACCAGGTGTGTTGGTGCAATAAAGTAATCCTGACTTATTTTAATCAAAATGTGCTACTGGCAAAGTTCATTTTGAGGTTGGTTGCTACTGTTACTTTCATCAGTTTGGAATGCTGAGCAGTGGACTAATGTTAAGAATATGAATCAAATGTGCCACCGCCAATTCTGGCCTACAATGCTCAATATAGTCTGATTTTTAATGTATGTAGAAAAGTGCTTGTCCATAAAGGCCAAAGGGTGCCACCAGTTAAACCTAGAATAAAGAGATATGATTGTCTCTATACAAATTGATTTGTAGGGAGAATAAATGAATTTGACTAACCAGCTGCCAAAGCAATTCACAGTAAATGAACTTTAGTGGTAATGGCACTTAGAAAGCAGTTAATATTTATCTATTCAAATTAATCCATCCTTAGTAGGTATATATGCATAATATAAACATCAGAAAATGTTATGTGAAAATAATTTATTAAGCATAAATGCCAAAAGCAGGATGTTTGCAAAAAACAAAAAATGGTTGTCCTGTTGATTCTAATTCTCCTGTTATGTTTACAATCTTTGATTTTTCTGATTTTAAAGGTCATACGTAATTTCCTATTAACCCACATTTGCCTCTAGGAGTTCTAATTCTGTGCAAACAGAAAGAGCACTTGAATGTGGGGAAGGGGTACACACCAGAGGTCACCCTCAGATCCACGCTGCACACATCCTCAGTCTACAGAGAAGTTGGCCTCCTG
This sequence comes from Graphiurus murinus, assembly GCA_004027655.1. Classification (NCBI taxonomy): domain Eukaryota; kingdom Metazoa; phylum Chordata; class Mammalia; order Rodentia; family Gliridae; genus Graphiurus; species Graphiurus murinus. The sequence goes on along the minus strand of PVLC010022142.1, from coordinate 9,657 downwards.
GCTGACTATCCACCGACTCCCAGATGGAGGTACAGGAGACCGGGGTGACCTGAGAGATGACCAAGAGATGGTGGTGGCCAAGCCTTTCATGCTGCAGACATACATTAGCACTTGGCACTGATGTGCATCTGCATCCTCGTGGGGCTGTACTGATACCAGTTTCGGTGGCCTACATCACTTGGCTCTCCATAGCCCTCTGGCTGGTGGCCACACCTTCCACCATTGGGCATCCCACTCACTTCACCTGGCCACACTCACCAGGCACCAGAGAAGAAAACTGAGGAACCAGCACTCAAGTTAGGGGGACTTTTTTTTCATGGTTAAAGTGAAAGGGGAAAGGTGACTGGAGACAAGACCCCCATCTTCCAGTGCCACACTCCACTTTCCTCAGTGTATTGGCGGTGTCATGGCAGGCTTACCACCCGTGGTCTCTACAAGTCAAGATGCACAGGTCCCACTGGCTGGGAACTCTGTTAAGGCAGCTGATGCTTGTGTGTGAGAAGATGTTGATTCCAGAAAGAACATCAGTAAGGAAATCAGGAAGCAAGTCACATCCAGAAGAAAATGGCCTCAGATCCTTCAGAAGGAGTGAGCACCAACCACTCCTACTAGTCACTTTTAAACTAGAGTCTTCTCTCTTGGTATCCCTGTGCTGCCTGTGCTTCTTGGTGACCTGGTGTTCTGGTCAGCATTCTTCCACTATAATCTAAAAGACTGACCACATAACTTAGAGGAAAGGAGATTTATTTTCTTATGGTTTCAGGTCCAGTCCATGTAAGGCTGGAAACCTTGGATCTCAGGGCAGGAAGTGAAGAGAGGGAGAACACATGGGCTGTGCTCCTCACATCATGGAGGCAGGGACCAAGAGAGGGAGCAAGGGGAGGAGGAACCAAATATAACTTTCAAGTCTGCAACCCCAGGGATCCACCTCTCCAGCCACACCCTATCAGCCTGCTGGGTCACCACCCAGATAAATCCATTAAAATGGGTTTAATCCACTGCTGGGATTACAACCCTCACGACTCAATTACATCAGCTCCAAACATTAATAAATGATCTCTTTAGGGGACATTTCAAGTCTAACTATAACACCTGGACACAGTAACCTAGACCTGGCAGAGGTTTACAGCCTTCCCGGCCTGTATGTTGACCCTGAGCCAACCCTTCCCCTAGGGTGGAAGTTCAAGTTATGCTTGTTAATATCCCAAATGAAGAAGAAGCAAAAGATCTTCTCCTTTTTGCCAATATAGTATGCATCAACATGACAAATGTTTTGGGGGTTCCTGTAACAGACAACAATTATGATAACTGCAGGCTGATGATTTCTACAAGTAACCTCTAACTACCCATGGAAACTAGTTTGGTGGAATTTACAAAAATTAACCAGATATTGAACTTAGATTAGGATAATATTCATAAGCATTTGGATGAATATGCTGCAATTGTAGTTGCTTCAAAAGGAGCGAAAGATAGCCAGGCATGGTGGCACGTACTTGTAATCGTAGTACTTGGGAGACTGTGACAGGAGGATTGCAGGTTTGCAGCCAGCCTCAGCAACTTGGTAAGACCCTGTTTCAAAATAAAAAATAAAATAGGGTTGGGGGATGTAGCTCAGAGGTAGAATGCTCCTCCCTGGATTCAATCCCCAGTACCAGTACCACCATCACCCCCCATCCCCACCACACACACACACACACACACACACACACACACACACACACACACAGTAGGGAAGATACGAAATGAAGAAGTTTTCACATTATTTAAAACTCCTAAACCAAGCATGATAGTGCACACCCATAATACTGGTGCTTGGGAGGCTGCGATAGGAGGATTGCAGGTTCAAGGCCAGCCTCAGCAACTTAGTGAGGCTCTCAGCAATTTAGCAAGACCATTTCAAAATAATAATAATTTAAAAAAACCGAATGAAATAGGACTGGGTATGTTGTTCAGAAGTAGAATGCCCCAGGTTAAATTCACACACACACACACACACACACACACACACACACACAGCTAGTTTCAGAGCCCTTGAAATGTTTTGCTCTTCAACAGGAATAATGATGACACTATAGACCCCAGAAACCATGTGATATGCCTAACTGTCCTTTGCAATCCTGCCAACACCAAAAATATTCTGCAAATGTCACTTAAGCCTTTTTATCTTGATGAAGTTGGCTTCATAACAGGAATTCATTGCCGTACTTCAGGAAGCTTTTAGAGTGCCAGATCTTGATGTTTCTAGACTCTTTCAGGAAACAGCTGGAAAGAACTCAGCATGCATTTTATATAAGACCTTTAGGAAATTTCCCCTGAAGTATCCAGCATATGCCAAGTTATTTAATTCATACCTAGCTCTCCAGGCAGCCTATATATATAATCTTAATCACTCTATTCAAATGTTCCAGTCGGCTTTGAAGATGGTGACAGTACCTTTAACATAGAAGCTATGAATGAAATTAAAAATAATCCTTTGAGAGAAAACAATTAATTTTCACTCTAAATAGCATGGACAATTGTGATATTTAAAATGTGCTTGAGGAATATTTCAATTGAGTTTTTAATGGTACCTATTTTTTCTTCTTTCTGAAGATAATGTTTGCTTGGTGCAGTGGCATGCGCCTGTGGTCTCAGCTGCCCAGGAGACTGAGCTGAGACAGGAAAATCATTTTGCAACATAGCAAGACCCCCAACCAAAAAATTTTTGTTTAAATAGGACCTAAGTGTAGAAGAGTAAGTAATTTAGTCATAAACCTTGTTCACCTTGCAAGGTTTTAGTAAGTGCCTTTATTTTGCTTAGTACTAAAGTAGGGCCAGAAAAAAAAAAATAGTCTATTGCCTCTCCCTTGCTTTTGCAGAAGAGATACCTCATTGAAAGCGCTATTGGTAGTAAATACATACATTATCACTTATATTCTCTCAAAAAAAATTTAAAAATATCAACTACATAAATATCTCTTTGCGCTCTTATAAACTGGCTAAATTACCATATGCTGGCTTGAAACTTGAAATCCTCCTGTCTCAGCCTCCCAAGCACTGGGATTACAGGTATATGCTACCACTCCAGGCCCTTCTCCTTTTTAAAAAAGTATGAAACTAGCTGGGCCTGGTACCCCACTACCACAAATAAATAACTCACAGTACAATAAATAGATAAATAGTATGAAAGTGATTATTTAGAATGAGAAAAGAAATCACAACAGATTACAATTTCTGGAAATATGACTGATATTATAAACATGGGTTATATTTCTTTATTTTGTAACGCTGGGGATCAAACCCAGGGCCTAGCATATGATAGGCAAGTACTCTACTCCTGGGCCACATCCCCAGCCCATAAACATAGATTATAAATACAGGAATTATGACAGATTCTATCTTGTATTATTCTCCTCAAAACACAGAAAGTTTATCATGTTCTACATGATGGAGAATATTTCTTTTGTTCTGACTATTCACAAGTTAGAACATATATCTCTGATACCTGTGAGCCCTACCCCTTTATGTCACCACACGGGATGAATCAGCAAAGTGTCCCTGGAAACTGTTCTTGCACTCAGACAGGCAGCGAGGATCTATCATGACAGAAATAAATAGGAGCCAGTAACCATGGCTCACCAACTCAAGCTCCTATAGCCCCAACTTAGTTTTGTTGTGGTTGAATCCCAAAAATGCCTGCTGCTGTCCTGGGAGAAGGGTTGATTCCTCAACTCTGGATCAATGGGGTCCTTGGCTTACGGGTTGGAAAAAAATTTCAGAATGTACCAGTCAGAGACATATTTATTTAGGAAAGAGATACTATTTAGGAAAGTAGGAAATGCACATTCAAGGAAGAATGTGGACTATCTCAAGATGGAGAGAGGTGCTTTGGAGGTATGGGACTCTTCTTCTATAGGGGGCTCTCATGAGGGGTGTGGACAGGAGGAGGTTTGTGAGGATGAACTCAGTCTGGTAGTCATGAGGCAGTTTCTGGTGGTCTGGTCATCTTTAGGATCTCCATTTTCTGACCAATAGATATGCTGAAGAGGCTCCTAAATTGTAGGTTTCTCAATATATCTTACCTATCTCTTTAACAATGTGCAGGGCAATTTATAGTTTATTTCATTTAACTCTAGGATCTACAGATTTCCCAGGAATTTGGGAGAGAAAGGTCAAGGAAAAGAACTGGTTTGGGGAGTAAATGTTGAGGAACTTTAGCACCAGGTTCTTAAAGTTATATTTTACTTTTCCTTCCCATCTGTCTCCTTTCTTTTTTTTTTTTTTTTGCGCTACTGGGGATTGAACTCGGGGGCATTCTACCTCCGAGCTATACCCCCAGCCCTATTTTTTACTTTTTTTTATTTTGAAACCGGGTCTCACTAAGTTGCGGAGTGCCTCACTAGATAGCTGAGGCTGGCCGCACTCACTAGATAGCTGAGGCTGGCCGCAAACCCGGATCCTCTGGTCTCAGCCTCCCGAATGCTGGGATTACAAGCTTGCGCCACCACGCCCGGCCCATCTGTCTCCTTTCTGCCTATTTATTTCTTCTATCCTATATCACAGCTACTCAGAGCCACCAGATATGAGGCAATATTTGGCCAAGGGAAACAAGGCACTGAATTTTGACCAGTTGAGATAAACAAAATAAAACACCCTCAATTTTGCAAGCTTTACAAAACATATCCAAGTAAACATATTCCTAGGGACCTTGTTATAACCTTGTAAAGTACTTGTGGGAATGGGGCCCCTAAAGCTTAAGCTTCATGGAGAGAAGGTAAGAAAATGGGGGAGGCAGGAAAGGGAAAGAAAAAAAATCAAATATTGTTTTGAGATAATTTTCACATAATTCTGCCCTGAGAAAAGGAGGTGGTTAAGTGGTATTTTATAAACTCCATGATAATAAATGCATACATATATAATTATAATACAATGTTTTTTAACATGCTGGAAATTTTTCATTTTAATAATTTTTTCTTAAAAGTAGTTACTAAGCCAGGTATGGTTGTGCACACCTGTAATACCAGTACTTGGGAGGCTGAGACAGGAAGATTGCACATTCATGGCCAGCCTCAGCAACTTAGTGAGACTTTGTTTCCAAATAAAAAATAAAATAAGGTTGTGGGTGTAGCTCAGAGGCAGAATGACCCTGGATTTGATCCTTAAGACTACACACACACACACAAATGTAGTTACCAAGGTGTATTATATCTTCCTTTAGACAATGGTACTATTACCCAGACATTTGTAGAACTCCTTTGAAATGGTTTCTAATTAGATAGTGAGCTATATAAAAAATTGGGGTCATTTATATACCCTGCCTTTTAACCTCAAAATACTTATCTTGGCTTTGTTTAAATTCTCTTTAACATATAACACTTTGCCGGGCGTGGTGGCGCACGCTTGTAATCCCAGCATTCGGGAGGCTGAGACCGGAGGATCCGGGTTCGTGGCCAGCCTCAGCTACCTAGTGAGGTACTCCGCAACTTAGTGAGACTCGGTTTCAAAATAAAGAATAAAAAATAGGGCTGGAGGTGTAGCTCGGAGGTAGAATGCCCCTGAGTTCAATCCCCAGTACCGCAAAAAAAAAAAAAACATATAACACTTTAAAATATTTTATTGTAAAATAAATATAAAGATAACACAACAAATATTTATTATTATACATGTCTCTCAGTATCCATAGAAGATTGGTTCCAGTTTCCTTCTTTCTCTCTTTCTTTCTTTTTTCTTTCTCTCTCTCTTTCTCTATCTCTCCCTCTCTCTCTTCCTCTTCTTCTCCTCTCCCTCACAAAACACCAAAATTCGAGGATATTCAAATTCCTTACTTAAAGTGGCATAATACTTGCAAACAACCCATATATATCCTTCTCTATATTTTTTTTTTCTTGTACTGGGGATTGAACCCAGGGGGGTTCTACCTCTGAGCCACACCCCCAGCCCAATTTTATTTTTATTTTGAAACAGGCTCTCACTTAGTTGTCAAGGGCCTAAGGTGCTGAGGCCTTTAGCAAAATCGCAATCCTCCTGTCTCAGACTCCCAAGTACTGGGATTACAAGTATGTGCCACCATGCCCAGCTTCCTCTTCTATACTTTAAATTACTTATAATACCTAGTATAATGTAAATACTCTACAAATAGTTGTTATATTGTATTGTTTAGAGAATAATGACCAGAAAAACTTTGAAAATTTGTAAAAATATTTTCAGTCCATCAGGCCTGGTGGCACATACCTGTAATCCCAGTACTTGGGAGGCTGAGACAGGAGGATTGCAGGTGCAAGGCCAGCCTCAGCAACTTATCAAGACCCTCAGAAATTTAGCAAGATTCTGTTTCAAAATAAAAAGTAAAAAGGGCTGGGGCAGGGGAGGTGTAACTCAAAGGTAGAATACTCCTGAGTTTAATACCCAGTACAAATAAATAAATGAATAGCTTTCCTTTAAAAAAAATTTCAATCCAAGGTCGATTGAACTTGAAATATGGAACCTGGGAATATGGAGGGCCAACTATACGTTATAAAAATAATCTAATTATATATTCTAAATATAATGTTTTAAATAAAAATTCTCACAACCAACACACAGATTGAGAAATAAAGCTTGTCTAGTCATCCTTAGGAGCCCCTCCATGCCCCCAATCATAATTACAAATTCCCCCTTCTTTCCAAAATTAAACTTTTCTCATTTACATAGTTTCATTTTATATATTTCTTTACATTTTTATCATCCAAATGTGAGTAATTTGATATCATGATGATTAATTTTATGTGAACTTGACTAGGTCATGGTACCTGGGTAGTTGGTCAATTATTATTCTAAATGTATCTGTGAAGGGTGTGTGTGTGTGTGTGTGTGTGTGTGTGTGTGTGTGTGTGTTTGAGCTGGAGATCAAACCCAAGGCCTAGAGCACCAGTGAGCCACACCCCCAGACCTCCAAGGTATTTTTAGATAAGATTAAGATTTAAATCAGAGACTGAGTAAGTCGATTGCACTGTACAATATAAGTGGGCTTCATCCAATCAGTTAAGGCCTAATAGCCAATCAATTAAGGCCTAATAACAAAAGTCTGACCTCCCCAGAAGAAGAGGGAATTCTGACAGTGGACACCCTTGGAACTTGATGTAGTGCTGCCAAAGTGGGCATATGCCTTGGAACTTAAAGTGCCACTCTTCCCTCATTTTCCAGGGAAGATTTTGGACTTTCCAAGCCTTCACAATGGCATAAGTCAATTCCTTAAAATACACCAATCTCTAAGTAGGCAGATAGATAGCCTATTGATTCTAGGGTTCATTTTTTTTTAACATTGTAATACAGTTATTCTTTTCACCATAGTTTATTTGTGCCTTTGCAGGGGGTGGGGTGGAACTGGGAATTGAACCCAGGGATGTTCTACTTCCGAGCTAGATCCCCAGACCTATTTTATTTTTTATTTGAAAATATGGAGGCCCTCACCCAGTTGCTAAGGGCCTCATTAAGTTGCTGAGACTGACCTCTAACCTGTGACCTTCCTGTTTCAGTCTCCCAAGTACTAGGATTACAGGTATGTGCCAACATGCCCAGCTGTGCCTTTTTTTTTTTTGTATTAGGGATTGAACCCAGGGGCATTCTACTTCCGAGCTACACTCCCAGAACTATTTTGTATTCTTTATTTTGAAACAGGGTCTGACTAAGTTTCGGAGAGCCTCATTAAGTAGCTGAGGCTGGCCGTGAACCTGAATCCTCCTGTCTCAGTCTCCCAAGTACTGGGATTACAAGCATGTGCCACCATGCCCAGCTTAGCTGTGCCCATTTTTTATCTTTGATTTTTTTTTACATCGAATTTTTTTTTAAATTTTTAATGGGTGCATTGTAATCATACATCTTTGTTAGGTACAAGCTAGTATAGGTAAAGGCATACATGCACACATTTCTCATTTAACCCTTCCCCAATTCCCACCCCACTCCCTCCTCTTCCCTCCTTCTCAAGGTCGGTTTAGTGGTTGACTTTGATATGTTCATGAAAGTACATCATGCTCATTAGGGTGTCCCCCCTCCCCACATCACCTTCTGTTAAGTCAAATTCTTTGTTTACCTAAGGATTCTCATACTTCATCTGGAGTCCCTCTTATGTCCCATTTTCTCCCTAGCTTCCACATATTAGGGAGAGCATTTGATTTTTAACTTTTTGCAACTGACTAATCTCACTTAAAATAATGTTTTCCAGTTCCATCCATTTCCCTGCAAATAACATGATTTTGTTCTTCTTTATGGCTGAGTAAAATTCTATTGTGTACATATCCCATATTTTTGTAATCCATTCATCTGTTGATGGAGATCTTGGCTGGTTCCATAGTTTGGCAATTGTAAACTGTGCAGCTATAAACATAGATACGCATGCCTTGGTCTGATAGTTTGGTTTCTGTTCTTTTGGGTAGATACCCAGAAGTGGTATTGCTGGATCATATGGTAGGGTCATTCTATTCATCTGAGGATCCTCCATATTGTTTTCCAAAGTGGTTGCACTAATCTGCAATCCCACCAGCAATGTATTAGGGTTCCCACTTCTCTCCCTCGCCAGCATTTGTTGTTGTTTGTGTTCTTGATGATTGCCATTCTGATTGGAGTTAGGTGAAATCTCAGGGTAGTTTTGATTTGCATCTCTCTGATTGCTAATGATGTTGAACATTTCATACATTTATTGGCCATTTGTTTTTGTTTTTTTCAGTACTGGGGATTGAACTCAGGGGCATTCTACCTCTGAGCTACACCCCCAGCCCTATTTTTTATTCTTCATTTTGAAACCGAGTCTCACTAAGTTGCGGAGTGCCTCACTAGGTAGCTGAGGCTGGCCGCGAACCCGGATCCTCTGGTCTCAGCCTCCCGAATGCTGGGATTACAAGCGTGCGCCACCATGCCCGGCTCTTTATTGGCCATTTGTATTTTCTTTTGTGAAGTGTCTATTTAGTTCCTTTTCCCATTTTTTGATTGGGTTATTTGTTTTCTTAGCTGTGAGTTTCTTGAGTTCTCTGTATATCCCAGTTATTAGTCCTCTATCAGAAAAGTAGCTGGCAAAAATTTTCTCCCACTCTGTGGGCTCTCTGTTGAGGTTCTTGATAGTTTCCTTTGCTGCATAGAAGCTCTTTAGTTTAATGCAATCCCATGTATTGATCTTCCATTAATTTATTACTTGTTTACCTAGTGATATGATTCAATCGAAAGACAGAATAAATGCTTGATTTTATTGCTGTCTTAAAGACAGTAAGACACCAGAGTCACAACTTCCCTGTGCATAATGACCCCCAGTGCCCATCATCACCATCATCCTTGCAAACCCAGTGGAGCTAGTAAATCTGAATTTCTAGGAGGAAACAAGTGCTAATTTAGCAGCATGGTATTACTTACTTTAATGGAAAACAATGTAAAGAAAAGATAAAACTCTACAGGTGCATCCTTCACAACTGCTTTGTGGAAATAAATCACATGGTGGCAGGATTTTAGATTGTGTCTACACACATATGAGCTACTCTTGTCCACACTATAGGGAAACTGAGACTTCAGAGAGCTCAATAGATCAGCTCAGTACACTAAAGCTCAATAGATTTAGACTACTATACTAGTAGTTTAGGCCATACACCCAATAAATAGCTTAAGTTTGATTCAATATCACGATTTGAAAGTCTGTGCTGTTAACCATAACACACA
>PVLC010022141.1:0-27103 GCA_004027655.1 Graphiurus murinus | reverse complement strand
GGAGAGAGAGAGAGAGAGACCAGGAGAACAGTGGAGAGAGAGAGAGAGACCAGGAGAAGAGTGGGAGGGGCGTGAGGGAGGGACACAGGGAGGAGAAATTGGAGGCTTGGTCAAAGATGGAAGTCCATACATGAAGGTGGCACTGTCAATCTCACGAACATGTGCTGGGAGGGAACGCAGGGGAGGGACACAGAGGGAAACACATGAAGTGCCGTGTGCACGTACGTGTGTATCGTCCTGAACATCGCTATGATGCATAACTACAAGGCACCAGTAAAAAAAAAAGACATCAGTGCCACGGCTGAGTTAATTCTGAATCCTTTTGACTTTTCACTTTAGAAAAGACATTCTGAAAAAGATGAGGGGTCTTAAGCATTTCCCACCAACACACACACACACACACACACACACACACACACACACACACCACAAAGGCATACCTATGGATAAAAGGAATGCGCCTTGTAGCATGGGGATGCTATGAGAACACGTTAAACAACATATGTGAAGGCGTTCTGCAAGGCGAATAAGCCACACAGATCTGAGGGGTGTTTTGGAAAGAGGAGTGCATGATGCTGGTATAAACTGTGGGACAGGAAGTGAGCATGACATTGCTTTAACATCAGTAATATGGCAGACACTGTGCTCCACTCTTCACATAGGGCCTAGATTCCTCAAAACAAACACTCTGTGAGGTAAGCATTCGTATCCTTATTTTACTCAAACTTGAGAATGTATTCTACCTCTATGACATACATAAAATATAAATACAAATGTGTACCTATGAACACACACACACACACACCCTTCTACATAAAATGCCTATTAGCCTAAGTTTCCTAATCTGTAAAATAGGGATTAGCTAACGTCTGTCACACAAGCATCAAATGAAGACATTAAACTTGGGAGAAGGGGCACTTCTGCAGACTGGTCTACTTTGTGGAGAAAAGAACCACACAAAACTTTAAGTGTATGATAGATTAATACCTAAGTGCATTAGTATTTCATCCTTCCTTCAGGAAGGGACAAAAATAAAGATTTTGGGTAAAGCAAAAATAAAAATGAAAAGCCAGGTGTGGTGGCACACCCTTGTAATCCCAGCACTTGGGAGGCTGAGACAGGAGGATCCGGGTTCATGACCAGCCTCAGCTACCTAGTGAGGTACTCCGCAACTTAGTTGAGACCCTGTTTCAAAATAAAGAATAAAAAATAGGGCTGGGGGAATAGCTCGGAGGTAGAATGCCCCTGAGTTCAATCCCCAGTACCGCAAAAAAAAAAAAAAAAAAAAAAAAAAAAATTAAAAAATAAAATAAAATGAAAGCCAGGAGAAAAATCCTCAAGACTAAAAAAACTGCCCGGAGAAGATTCCCCGGTGCCAATCTCTGCCTTTGTTCCAGGCTGAATAGCAGAGCGTGCCCTCCTTCCAAGCAGGTGTGCACCCCGGCAGGGAGGCAGGACTTGTACTTCCCTCTCCCTTCTGCAGCCATTGTGAGAGGATGAAAAGAAAGGAAACCGGTTTCGGTTTCTGATAAATGGTAATTATATGCATTCTCAAAGACCGGCAAATTACCTGGGCTAAATGCCATTTCTGGAAGCTTCACTTCGAAGACGATGCTGTGGGACACGTCTCTCACACCCTGCATGGTGCGGTCACGGAAGCAAAGGACTTCAACAGACTGGAAACTGCCACTCCTGTTGTCACGGCCCAGGTTTTTATTTATTTTATTTTATTTTTGGTTAGGAAGAAAGAGAAAGAAACCATGTAAGAGATTCGGCAAACTGGAGAATTCAACACATTGTAATTATTCCTCTCTAATACTTTCTGGGGATGAGATGCACTTTCCAGAGATTTTGAGCAGAATCACAAAGACATCCTATGTCCAAGTGGTTAGAGGCAGAACACTGAATTGGCTGTAATTTCTTTCTAGGTGAATTTCACACAGCAATCACATTGCAGAGAAATAATTCTGACAAATGAGGCTTTTAAATGCAGGGAAGAAGTGCTCCCAAGACATTAAGAAACAACCTCTAAGACCTGGCTCTTCTGGCCCACTTCCTCCCATTTGAATTTCCACTTTATGAAACAGCATCTGAGCCAGTAGTTGGGAAGCCCATTTGAACCGAGTACACATTATCACCTGGATAAGTAGACAGATAACCAGGCTCCCTCTGCAGATGGTCTATAATTTGTCTCTTTGTTTTAGGTAAATAATTTTACTTATACAAAGCAGACAGAACAGTGCATGAACTCTTAGCATAAAGGAGCTGTGTCAGTCACCGCCCACCCCTGCAGTAGCCCACCTTCTAAGTCCTCACACTGGTATTGAGCTTTACACAGATGGAATCATACACTCTATTCCTTCAGGGCCAGCTTATTTCACTTAACACCATGTTTTTTAAAACCATCCATACTGGTGTGTGCATTAGGAGTTCATGCTGACTCTGCAACAGAGCATCCCATTGTAAGGAATACTCTACAATTTATTATCCATTCCACTGTTGAAAAATATGAGGGATTTTCCCAGATTTTGGTTATTAAGAATAATGCTGCTTGCCGGGTACAGTGGTGCACACCTGTAATCCCAGTACTTGGGAGGCTGAGACAGGAGGATCCTAGGTTCAAGGCCAGCCTCAGCAACTTAGTAAGACCCTGTTTCAAAATAAAAAATAAAATAGGGTTGGGGGTGTAGCTCAGAGGTAGATAGCTCCTACATTCCTTCTCTAGTACCAAAAAAAAAAAAAAAAAAAAAAAAAAGATGCTGTTATAAACATTCCTTTGGTTTTTGTTTGTTTTTTTGCTTGTATCGATGTCTGCATTTCTGTATATAATACACTGACAGTGTAACTGCCAAGCCATAAATATTTTTAACTTTGGTAGATATTGTCAAACATTTTTGTAGCAGCTTTTGCGAGGTCCAGTGACCTCACATTTTCAACTACACTCGGTACTGTCACTTTTGTTAAGTCATTTTGGTGGGTGAGCAATAGTACCTCATTACAGTTTTAATGCATGTCTTTTAAAATGTGTATTGTCCTTTTACATACCTTCTAATTTTTTTTTTTTTTTTTTTTTTTTTTTTTCGGTACTGGGGATTGAACTCCGGGGCATTCTACCTCCGAGCTATACCCCCAGCCCTATTTTTTTTTATTCCTTATTTTGAAACCGGGTCTCACTAAGTTGCGGAGTGCCTCACTTAGGTAGCTGAGGCTGGCCGCGAACCCGGATCCTCCGGTCTCAGCCTCCCGAATGCTGGGATTACAAGCGTGCGCCACCACGCCCGGCCTATTTTAATTATTTTAGGGGTAGGGAAAAAAAAAAAGAGGATGATAGCAACAGGAAAATCCTATCTGAAAGCAACCCAAACAACTAGAAGGGAGATTTTGTGTGAGGACCTCTGGCTACCCACTGTACCACAGCCGAAAATATCTTTAGTTCAGTATGAATAAAGGCTGTGGCTCCCTCACACACCTGCTTAGGAGATTACCAGGGATGGAAACTCGACTGTGACCAACTCATTGATAAGATTTCCTGGTTTCCGTGCCAGTAATAAAAAATGCATTTGGAAAAAGAGAGATAGACACATAGGCAGACATGTTGTCACACACACACACACACACACACACACACACACGTAAATACCATCTGTGTGCTGCTAGGACCAAAAAATTCCTCAAAGGCCATCCAGGGTACTGGGCTAAGTTACAGGGATCATATACACCAACTGTTATCTGTGAACAAAAAAGACTTCCTGAGTGAGTCAAGAATGACATCAGTTTCATAATATAGACACCGCTGATACTTCCTCCTAGCATTTTAGACTATTCTGAAAAGCATTAAAAATTACATATTTAATGGAGAACTAAAGAGAAGAGAAGAAAGGTAAAGGATCTCACATTAGACTACAGAGCTTTGTGTGTGTGTGGTAGTGGAGATTGTAGCCAGGGGCATTATACCTCTGAACTATTCCCCCGGCCAGCTCTATTTTTCTTTATTTATTGTTATTATTATTTTGGGTTGTTTTTTTTTTTTTTTTTTTTTTTTTTTTTTTGGTGGTACTGGGGATTGAACCCAGGGGGATTCTATCTTTAAGCTACAGAGTCCAGCTATTTTATTTTTATTTTGAAACAGGGTCTCACTAAGTTCATGAGAGCCTCACTACTTGCTGAAGCTGGTCTCGAACCTGCAATCCTCCTAACTCAGCCTCTCAAATACTGGCGTGCGCTCCCACGCCCAGCTCTACAGAACTTCTTGATGGCAGGAACTGTTGCCTTCTTCTCTGCACCCCTTGAGCCTTCCACTGGACCTAGCAGAAAGCAGGAACTAGAGACACTAAGAAGGAAGACTAGAAGGAAGACAGGGAGACCAGTCAACTATCAGAGCGTATGCAGAGGAAATCCTTAGAAAAGGTAATCTATGAAAACAGCTCATTTGTATTCATTGGAAAATCAAAGAAGAACTACTACCATGGTCAGTCTAGTCAGTTCAAATTTTAAAAGCCAGATGCAGTCGGGTGCAGTGGAGAAAGGGCCACCCGAGAATGGAGAACACACGATGTCTTCACGTCTTGTCTGCCGCTGGCCTAGAAGCTCTGTGCGGCAGGAGCCCCATCTGCCCCGTGCATTTTCCCAACCCTAGTACCTAGCACATCTCATGTTCACCAAGACGACAGAACTGGTCAATTACTCTAGACCCTATATATAAACAACCCCTGCCCCTGAGACCTTGGGCAGGGGTCCTGGAGGCAGCTGAGGTGGGGAGGGTGGAGGTGATGTCTGAGGGACAGAAACCTGAAGCTTACACACAAACCCACCATGCAGCCTCCTGCAAGTTCCTTCTCCTTCCTCTGTCCTTTTTCATCATCATGGGTCCTCCATTCATTGTGTGTGTGTGTGTGTGTGTGTGTGTGTGTGTGTGTGTGTGTGTTACCAGGTATCAAATCCAGGGGCACTCTACCTGCTATACTACCAGCCCTTTTTATTTATTTGGAAACAAGATCTCGCTAAGTTGCTGAGGCTGGCCTTGAACCTGCAATTCTCCTGTCTCGCCCTCCCAGGTACTGGGACTACAGGCGTGGGCCACCATGCCTGGCCATTCAATGGCATTTTAACATTGGAATTCTCTTGAGTGCAAGTAGGGTCCTCAAGGATGGCTTCCTGTGACAAGCCAGAGAACTCTGACAGTGACATCTCCAGCCCAGGGCTTCCTCTGGATCAAGAGGTGTCTTCCTTGAGCTTTCGGGTCTGGTTACCTGCCACTCCTCCACTGGGGACACCTTTTTATTACGTTCCCCTCTGGCAATCAAGACAGTATCTGCCAGACAAACTACAATACTGTCATCGTTGCTTCAATTTCACCTTTTTTTATTCATCCAAAGCACTTATAACTCCTTATCCAACAAGACAAGGGGTAAGGGAGAAAGTGGCATCTCCACTCCTGTGATACTGGAGCAGCTTACATGAGGACATGGCCCGAGGCGGTGAACAGCACCTGCCAAGAGACAGTAGGACTGTGTTCTAAATCTGCAGCTAATTGATTTCAAGACCTGAGGGAAGTTCCTTCCTCGTGTGCAAAATAAAGGGGTTGAATTGTTTCCTCTCAAAGGATTCTTCTTGGCTCCGGAAGAGAACTTCAGACAACACTGAAGAGGAAAAAAGTCCTATGTAGGTTATAAAACAACACAAACTTATATTAAAGCTCAACCCTGCGGGGCGTCTGAAGATTTTTCAATGGGTTACTCAGGAAGAGCCTAAGCAGTATGAATACAGAAAATGCCATTCCTAGCTGGGCATGGCGGCACATGCCTAATCCCAGTACTTGGGAGGCTGAGACAGGAGGATCGCAGGTTCAAAGCCAGCCTCAGCAACTCAGTGAGGCCCTCAGGAACTTTGCAAGACTCTGTTTCCAAAGAGAAAATAAGATAGGGCTGGGGTGTAGCTTGGTGGTAGAATGCCCCTGGGTAGGTGACTCTGTAAATCTCTCTTATCAAAATCCTGAATTATTTAATTCCCATGTGAACTTTGACAATTTACTTATTCTCTCTATGCCTTAATTTTCTCATCTATCAGGAAACTCTTAACCTGCTCTTAGCACAGAGAGTAGGAAAAAGGTAATTACTCAGGAAACAGTACCTCTCACAACAACATAAATACTCTGTTGTAGCAACTTGTTTGACCTCTTTGCTGAGTTGAATCCATCACTATACATAGTTATAAATCAGGTTCAAAGTTATTTTTCATATGTGGCAGCGGAAAGGGTTGAGGTCTAGCTGGTCAAATACTCTCTGTGTCTAGGTTTTATCATCCACAAATGTAGTTAGGACTAAATGATATCTACATTATAATCATCAGCATGCCATATTAGCTGCTACAAGGAGATGCCTAGATTCAAAGAATGAGCACATTCTGACACTTGGCACACAGGCGATGGGGTTTGGGAAGGTAATAAGAAATCTTTACTTTGAGCAGAAATGATAAGAAATGACGTTTCTGAGAACAATGTGACCTAGGATGAGCTAGAGGAGAGCAGGAATGATTTTCTAAAGAAAATCTACCACTTTCTCACAAAGGGTCAGCCTGAAATGCCTCCAGGGAACTCTCCTACACACAAGGCGTGCAGGAGCGCAGACCGAGGCATCGTGGGAAAGTGGCAGAGTCCGCCTGACACTGGGCTACATGTCACTTAGTCTTTCTCTGATGATTGAAAAGTGACCCCAAAATCTTTAAGACCTAACTCCTTCATTCATTGTAGGAATTAGATTGGACAATGCTAGGCGCTATGTTTATACTGATGCCTATGCTATGGATTAACAAAATTAAAAAAAAAAAAAAAAAGGACTCAGAAGAAATACATACTGGCAGCTGAGCATGGTGGTGCACACTTGTACTCCGAGTACTTGGGAGGCTGAGACAGAAGGATGACAGATTTGAAACCAGCCTCAGCAACTTAGTGAGGCCCTTAGTAATTTGTTGAGACCCTATTTCAAAATAAAAAAGTAAAACAGGGTTGGGGTGTAGCTCAGAGGCAGAATGGCCCTGAGTTCAATCCTTAGTACCACAAAAACAAACAACAAAGAACAAAAACTAGTTAGGAATTACAAATTCTAGACCAGGCTTTGTTAATTGTGTGAACTTGGGCAAATCACTTCCTCTTATAGTACAAATTAGCAGAAAGAAGCAAAATGTAATTTAACAAAACCCTTTGTTTTGAAGGTGTATGAAATAAGCGGTCCTTTCTACTTGGCTGAGTGCATATACAATACATTGAAACAGCACAATCTAACTAGCTACAGTCCACCAAGCAATTTGCTGAAAAAGTACAACAGCAGAAAGAAAAGAGGGCAAAACTGTCAACTGGTCTGTCTTCAGCTGGAGGATTGATAAAATAAAAAATGAACACGGGAGATTAGTTTTAAAAGTCTGGGGAAGGGGGGGCTGCCCTTCAAGGTCACAGCCAGCTGCCAAAATGCAAACAGATCACTAAATGAAGAAAGAGCCAACTAATAGCATATAGCTGGTTGTTCCTGTACCACTGCTCTGTCCAGAGATGTTAAAGACTTCACATCTTTGGCCAGAATTAAAGGCGAATCTACTGAAATTAAAAAACATTTCTCGCCGGGCATGGTGGTGCATGCTTGTAATCCCAGTACTTGGGAGGCTGAGACCGGAGGATCTGGGTTCACGGCCAGCCTTAGCTCTCTGCTACTTAATGAGACCTTGTTTCAAAATAAAGAATAAAAAATAGGACTGGGGTTGTAGCTCGGAGGTAGAATGCCCCTGAATTCAATCTCCAGTACTGCAAAAAAAAATCTCAAACATCCACTCTCCGATACCTGCTCAGAAGAAAGTAAGAGTTCATTAAGCAAGCTTTCCTGAAGATTTGCAATAGGACGGTGTTATGGGCTATTTTCCTTGTGATCATGAGGGCTGGCTTGGCAGATAGCCAGATGTTACACAGTGCCACCAAGACCAGTAAGTGGAATCAACATCTCACTGAGGGAAATAAAGGACTGAAAGGAGGTGCATTTCCAACCTACCAAATGTGTAAAGATGCATGTATGATACAGGAAAGGGTACACAGTTGGTAGGAGGGAAAAGCAGAGTTTGGGGGCAATCATGTTTATAAGCAGTAGTGTGCTAGAAACAGCTCACACCGGCTTGTGAGTCAATTGTTGCAATCTCTGCTCAACTCTGAATCCTGTGACTTCATCTAAGTGGCTTGAAATTGGCCACAGTGTCGGGAGGCTGAGACCAGAGGATCCGGGTTCGCGGCCAGCCTCAGCTACCTAGTGAGGCACTCCGCAACTTAGTGAGACTCGGTTTCAAAATAAAGAATAAAAAATAGGGCTGGGGGTGTAGCTCGGAGGTAGAATGCCCCTGAGTTCAATCCCCAGTACCGCAAAAAAAAAAAAAAAAAAAGAAATTGGCCACAGTGGAGTTCAGGGCTGTGGGGCAGTGGTGCACGCCTGTAATCCTGGTGACTCAGAAGGCTAAAGCAGGAGGATCTTAAGTTTGAGGCCAGTCTCTGCAGGACCCTGCCTCAAAATCAAAAGAGGACTAGGGGTGTAAATAAGTGATAGAGTGCTCCTGGATTCAGTACCCGCAGTACTGCAAAACAGACAAAAAGGGGGAAGGGAGGAAGAAATTGGTCATGGTGGGCATAACTGACAGTATGGAAATAAATAAACTACAAAATCAGAGTGCCCCCCCCCAAAAAAGCCAGTTGTTAGATGTTTATCAGCACACCTGATCATAAACCCCAAAATGTTCGATTCTTTAACTTTTAATCCCATAATCCTTTATCTAGGAATCTTTTCTATGGAAAAAAATGAAAATACAGGAGGTGAACCGGGGAAGGAGAGGAAGAATTTCATGTCAAGCCAGTGTCTCGTCTCCCTGGAAGACCTTAGGCTCTGAGAACAGGTACAACTGGATCTCACAATCTCTGGCCAGTGAGGCGGTGCTGAGTCCAGGCTTTCCTGAACTGTGACCTTAGCCAACTGATAAGTCTGTAACCAAGTGAAATACAACGTGCCTGACCCTGGCAGAGAGTCTCAGGGAATCCCCCAGAGCACTTGAGGGGAGACCCCAGAGACCTGTTTAGTCATTCAAAATACACTATTGTTGGGAAAGAAAAAATACTGAGCACCTGCTAGGCATTTTATTTACACTACCATGTTTAATCTTCACAAATCCGTGGAAAGTAATATTGCCACCATTTAATAGAAAAACTAAGGCAAAAACAGGTTACACAGTATCATCAAGGTCACAGAGCTACCAAATAGCAATGTTGGGTGTCAAAGCCAGATCTCTTTTGGATTCCCAAGGTCCAGCAGAGACCGCCTCTAGCCGAGCCAAGTGGAAGGGGAATGGCCAAGGAAGTGCAGGGGCTTTGGAATCAGACCTTTCGACAGTGGTGCCTTTCAGACTCATACCCTTCAAATGGAAAATGCAGACATTATAACACCTATTTCGCAGAGTCATTATAAAAAGATCAGGCTTGTAAAAGCCCTTTTCAAAGTGTATGGTGCTCTGCAAATTATTCTTATTTTGGGAGACCGGTACTTTGGAGGAGGGCGTTCATTTACCTGACCTACGGCTGCTTTGAAGCAGTCCCTGCCGGCTGCGACAAGAGGACCTGGAGCTGGACTTAGGTTATTAATGACTTGGGTGCGGGAATGCGGCTTTCTGGCAGAGAGTATGCTTAGCATGAATAAGCCCCTGGGCTCATCCCCTCACACCGAAAAAGGAGATTATTAATGACTAGTCTTACTGCCACTAATTTAGTTCTGTGAAATCACCCAGAGGGGGAAAAAAAGAATTTTAATAAAAATTCAATCCTCAGTCCTCACTTTAAAAAGGACTTCCTCTGGAAGAGAAAAACATGAATGTTGTAGTTGATTAAAAAAAAAAACTGCTTCAACAACAACAACAACAAAAAGATATCCTAAATTTAGGCTAAAGAATAAGCAGGCAATCAGTTAAGGAGCCTGTGTTTACTCAGCTCTGCTATATTTATGTGGCTATTAGGATTCTTCCACTTGATGTCACAATTTCATAATAGTCATCAATCTTTTATATTTAATTCATAATCTCCTGCATGGCCAAGATGGCTTTCTAGTCATGTCATCACTTCTAGAAGACACAGTACTCTTTCATCCATTCAAAAGAACTTTATTGGGGACCACAGACAAATAAGTGCTGGACATTACGCAGACACAGATGCAGAAGACATGGGCCCTGCCTTCTAGGAGCTTACACTCTACTATGGCACAAAAAAGGAATTTGGACGGAGAACTGGACCCGCAAATGAGGAGCAGGGAGTAAGTGCAGTGAACCCAGACAGGCTCACTCACGTGGCTTCACCCACGTGCTCCACCGTGGAAGGAGAATTTCAGTAGGCAGAGAACGTTTCTTAGGATTTCAGAGGCACAATGTGTTTCAGGAAGAGGGTATACCGTGAGGAAAAAGAAAGATACAAAAAAGTCCTAGGCATATATGCTTGAAATCCCAGTACTTGGGAGGGTGAGACAGGAGGATTGCAGGCTCAAGGACAGCCTCAGCAAGTAGTGAGACTCTCATCAACCTAGTGAGACCCTGTTTCCAAATAAGAAATAAAATTGGGCTGGGAGTGTAGCTCAAAAGTAGAATGCCCCTGGGTTTAATCCCCAGTACCACAAAAAACAAACAAAACAAAAAACATGCTTAGCTGCGGTGATGATTTATGTGGAAAATAGTGGAAGATGAGGCAGGAAAGGTAGCTTGGGCCAGAAGGAAGACGCTGTCAGGACGTTGACCAGTGAGTGACAGAGTGAACTTGAGTGGTTGAGGAAGAGTTTTCTATGTGGTGTCACGCAAGAAGACTGCACACGTCCACGACTGAGACCAGGAGGGCCTGGACTATGGCGTCAGCACTGGGAATTAGAACTAAAACATACATGTAAACTACACCAGGAGGGAATAGTGAAAATCGAAGTAACTTTGTCACAAGGAGGAAATGAATCCAAAATGACTTGCAGCTGGAAGAAAGCTAGAGAAATCTGGAGGAGGAGTTGGTTCAGGACAAGGCAGAGATAAGGAAATGCTCTAAAACATCCTTGGCAGGGCTGAGGAAATTTGAGTTTAATTTTTTCTTTTTTTGGAACTAGGGATTGAACCCAGGGGCATTTGACCTCCAAGTTCTGCCTCTCAGCATTATTTTCTTTATTTTGAAATAGTGTCTCGCTAAGTTGTAGGGAGTCTCACAAGTTGCTGAAGCTGGCCACGAAACTGTGATCCTCATCCTTACCTCCCAAGTACTGGGATTACAGGTGTGCACCAACAAGCCTGCCTTGAGTTTAAATTTTATAATGGTCTATTACAACATGAATTTCAGATTTATTTTTTAAACCACATAATAAAATAATACTCAAAGTTTCTCTGACCTTTGTCCTTTGTCCTTGGAAGAAATCACTGTAGTGTTTAAGCAAAGAAACCAGCACGGTGTTGTCATCATACTTGATTAAGAAGTACGGTAGGGCTGTGACTCCCTCTGTGTGGCAAAGATCATCATAAGCATGCTCAAGGGCTTGCATCTGAAAACAGCAAACACGACATCATTCTCTAGACGGTTACATGCCTAGTTCTGAGCTGAAAACTTACATTAAATAAAAGGACCTTAAAGCGAGAAGACTGGAAATCACAACCCTGTTACTCTGTTGCAGCAAATAAACACAAAAATGACCCCCAATAATATCATTTAATTTCTATCAAACACTTTCCATGGCATGATGGTGTGTCTTAGACAGGAGCAGGAAGAAACATCTTATGGTACAGCACAGTGGTTCCCTGAGCTGTCAATCACAGAGGTTTAGGAAGATAATAACCAAGTAGTCTTTCTCTCCTGTGATAACCCGACATGATCCTACCACTAATGAATTTTACCATAACCTTAATAACTTTATTAAGACATACTATACAATTCACCAATTTAATGTGCATAATTCAATGTATCTTTTTTCAGTATGTTCACAGGGCTGTGTAACCATCAGTGAGATGACTTCAGGACATTTTTGTCCTGCTCAAAAGAAACCCCATACCTGCAGGCAAGTTTCATCTTTAATCTTTTCCCCCCAATTTGGATTTCTTTTTAGGAAAGAAGAAATCAGTTGCACAAAACTACAACCTTGAATTTGTTCTAAATGAACTGATTATTTTTTAACCATTAACAGCCATTCTCTGGCTTCAGAATTTAGGCTTTTAGTGACTGATGTGCTTTATGAATTCAAATCATCTTGAGAATCAATCTTTGCCTTAAACAGTAATGAGAATTCCGTAGCTCGGGATCTATGTTCTACCAGCCTGATTATTTTAATTGCTCTCCTCGGGCCCGGTCTCTGCTGACTTCCTCAAGTGGGGATGACTAGTTCCACATACACCGCTCCTGATGGAGAAGGGCTGCCACTGGCCCTGGGGGAGCACAGGGGCTTGTGCTTTGTTTCAAAGGCTCTTCTGAAAGGATATTGCTTTACATTTTCCCACAATGAAAACGAAAACCACATTTTGGTAAATGCCTCTAGCCTTTCACAATGTTCCTATAATTTGTCTCTGCAGGGTTAGCATTTCACCAAATACCACGGAACACCTGAAAAATTACTGGTCACTGCTTCTTGAAAATGACTTTACAAACATTTTGTAAATACATCTGCTCCTAGTACCGTCTATGAAAGATTCCGTAGTTACCACATCTTCATCCAGAGACGTGACGTTCGCCTTTGGCATGAACTAGATAATTACTCTTGAACGGTAAACTCAACTTTATCTGAATTTTTATTTAATACCTGTTTTGATGAAAACCTTTGATCCAAACCCACTGGCCCTTGAATGAGAGGTATACTCTCTGGAAGACAGAGGGCAGGATAGCAAAACCAATAGTAGAAGTGGTATTTCTTTAGATCCTAGAAGAAAAGATATAAGATAGGACATCAGAATAGCACCAACAATTAAACTAAGATGCACTTATTAATATGACTTCTCAGAGTCAGTTAAGACAGAAAAATTAAGGCACACAAAACATGTCCAGCTTGTCACAAAAATCATGACAGAATGTAGAACTTCTGCCCTGATCACAAAACACCTTCACAGCTAGAGACGCGGCTCAGGGGTAGAGTCTGCCTAACATGCACGAGGCCCTGGGCTTGATCCCCAGCACTGTCCTCCCCAGAAGAATCCAAAACACCCGTACACAGCATACACTGATGACAGAGGAGTAAATATAACATAATCCCTTTGTTTTAGTTAGCATTCCCATCACTGTGAGCAAAATACCCAAGAAGCATGACTTGTGGAGGGGGGACTTCTGGGGGCTCACAGTTTCAGAGATTTCAGTCACGGGGCCGACTCAGAAGCACAAATGGCGGCGGCAGCAGCAGCGTGCATGGAGCAACTCTGCTCTCACATCATGGAGTCAGGCGCGAGGGGAGAGGACGAGGCCACACCCTAGGGCTCACCTCCTCCACCACACCCTGCTGCCTACGTTACCACCCACACACACATCCACGCTACTCATCCATCAATGGCTTTATCCACTGAGGGGACCAGAGCCCTCAGGATTCAGTGCTTTCACCTCTGAACAGCTGTGCATTGCCAACACATGAGCTTATCCAAGGGACATGCCCCATCCAACCATAACACACTTGACAGCAGAAACCAGGCAGAAGTCAATGCATTATGGTTGCCCTGGGAGGTAACTATTATTATCCCACTTTGTAGACAGAAAATTGAAGCTTGGGTAAAGATAAAGAACTTGAACAACAACAGTGACAAAAAGACAATAAGTGACAGAGGGGATCAGAACTCTGCTTCCACAACTTTAGTTTTTTCCCAATGTACCACAAACACCCAGTGTGCCACCGTGGTACGTGGCATCACCTCCAAACATGGATGCCACCCTCTTCACAAGGACATAAGTTAACCACACTATCATCTCAATGAAAAGCTACACAGATAACTAGATGACCACACATGCCTGAGAGAATTCTTTCTCCGAAATGCTCAAGACAACGGTGCCTCAGAGTTTGTGATGTTTTCACATTCTGAAGTATTTGCACACACATACTGAGATACCGTGGGGATGGGGATGGCCCAAGCCTACACACTAAATCCACTTGCATTACATGTGCATCTTGTCCACACAGCCTGCAGGCAATTTTAGACATTTTCAGTGCACCTGTATTCCACCTGTGGCTTGTCACACGAGGGCGGGTGTGGAGTTTTCCGCTTGTGATGTCAGTCAACATTCAAAAAGCTTTGGAGTAGCCGGGCGTGGTGGCACACGCTTGTAATCCCAGCATTTGGGAGGCTGAGACCCGAGGATCCGGGTTTGCGGCCAGCCTCAGCTACTTAGTGAGGCTCTCTGCAACTTAGTGAGACCCTGTTTCAAAAGAAAGAATAAAACTAGAACTGGGGGTAGAACTTGGAGGTAAAATGCCCCTGGGTTCAATTTCCAGTAGGGAAAAAAAAAAAGCTTTGGAGTTAGAGCATTTTGGATTTCGAGTTAGGAATGCTCAACCTGTATAACATTCCTTTCCGAAATGCCTTACTGGTAAACCTCAAGTAAACATCTTTGAAGCAAAACATAAGACGCTTAGAAAATAAGATGAATAAACGTAGGTTCCGGCCATTGGGCAGCTCACTTTCTACACAGAGCTGAGATAAAATGTGTGCGTGGTGGACATGAACAGTCCACAGAGCAGCAACAGCAGAAGAGGTGACATCTTCATGGGTATGTCTGACCACTCCCACACCAGGGGAAGAGACCAGGGAAAGCACTTGTGCGGCCGTCCTTGACCCGGCTCCCACTCGGGCTGATGGCTCTTGCCCCTCACAATCCCTACATTACTCACGTGGAAGAACCCAGATTTATGTGGGTCCTGGGCAGTTTCCTCACCAATCTGTGCCAAGTGACCATATAGTTATTTGGCTACTTAATACTTCTTCTTGAATCTTGCTAAGAATAAAAACTGGATGGCTGCTAGATTACTTTTTTTTAATTGAGTCACAATACGCATAGCATGAAACGCACCCTGTTACAGTGTACACGTTCATGTGGTTTTCTTCTGTTTGTTTTTAAGTATCTAGAATGTTTTCATCATCTCACAGCCATTTCTGTACCTTCCCACTTCCCGCCCTCTCCGTCCTCTGGCCACCTCTAATCTATGATCTGTCTCTATGGTTTACCTGTTGTGGATTCTTCTTATAAACAGACTCATACCTGAGAGCTCTCTAAACACAAATGTATATATAAACATGCTTCCAGATGAGGCAGTCTAGTAATTACAGTTCCTGCAGGCTCTAACTCTGGCACTAATTGAACAACTAAGGAAAAATTCCCTTTTTGCAATGGCAAAACACACTGCAAAATTGAAATTAATTAAGTGTCTGGTCCTTTGAGGCCTGAAAACAGCAGAAAGGAAAGCAAAAGCACCCCTGGAGCCCCAGAGAGGATTCTCTCTTCTTTGTACTTAAATGATTTGTCATAACTGATCTTTAGCAAAAGGTTAAACAATTCAAGATGAAGGACCTTGTACATTCTAAGAAGCTTTATCAGGTCATCTTCAAGAGCCAAAAGACTCCGAGTTCCTTAGGATTTTTTTCAGGATACAAAGGACCTCGATTAAATTAAACATAAAGCCTTTGTGTCTGAAGATTTTGAAAGAGAGTTTATAGTTTTTTTTAAAGCAGTCTAAGGGTGTTCAGTAAAAAGGGCAATAAACCAACACAAATACCAACTCTGGGAAATGCTTCAAAATTTAAAGTTAGGTCTAATGCTGTTTTTCTTATTAAATAGAAATCATCAATTATGTTCTACTAATGAGAATTCTTAGTATTGATGTTCAAGTAACAAATCTTCAGCCATATTTGAATCTATTCTAGTAACGAACCTATAAAAATACTCGAGTGTTACAGATAACTGACTGATGTCAGACTGCACCTAGGAATCTCTTTGTGTGTGTGGTCCTGAGGATGGAACCCAGGGGCTACCACTGAGCTATACTCTCAGCCCTATTCTTTTTCATTTGGAAACAGGGTCTCACTAAGTTGCTAAAGCTGGCTGAAAGCCTACAATCCTCCCATCTCAGCCTCCCAGTGCACCTAGTAATCTGACAAAGAATTTAAACACCTGTCTCTCTATCCCTCCATAACTTGTTGTTGGAAAATGCACTCTTTTAACTCTACCTTCCCTAGGCAGCAAATGTTACCCTCATGTGATTGTTCTCCCTCCTCAAGGCTGCTATAATTTTTAAAGTTAGATAGCATGTAAGAAAACATTTTTCTTTAATTTTTTCAAAAATTCTTTCTCTTTTTTTGAGATAAGGTCTTGCTAAATTACCCAAGCTGGCCTAGAACTTGTGATTCCTCTGTCTCAGCCTCCTGGGACTATGTACCCGGCTCTTTTTTGCTAATAAGTAAACAAAAACAAAACAAAACAAATTGTGTGGTCAAGCCAAGGAATGTGACGCCTCTGGCCCAGCAGCCTTTTTCCCTTAGTTGATGGGTGTTTCAGTTGGATCTTGGATGTCCCCCCAAACATGTATGCGTTAAAGGATTGAGAGGTGAGGCCTGACCTCAATGGAGCCAGAGAGGTGGTCTAAGGGAAGGGGAGGGGGAAGACTGAGGTTCATTAATGGAAATACTACCCTTGACTGTGTATATATGTGAAAATACCAATGTCAATCTCAGGACTCTGTAATGGGGAGGTGGTGGGCACCAAGTGCTGTGTGCATGTATGTCACTGTCAACATGATTTACATTATGATGTGAAACTATAATGCACCAATAAAAATAAACTAAAAAAAAAGAGGTGGGGCCTAGTGGAAGGAGGTGAAGTCACTGGGCGTGTGCCCTGGAGGGGACATTGGGGCCTCTGCTCCTTCCTGTCTCTCTGCTTCCTGGTTTCCATGAAGTGAGCAGTCCTTCCGTTACACACTCCCGCCACCATACACTGAACTGCCACAGGTCCAAAAGCAACGGGCCGAGCAATCATGGACTGAAACCTCTGAAACTGTGAGCCAAAACAAACCTTTCCTCCTTATAAGTTGAATATCTCAGGTATTTTGTCACAGTGATGGAAAGCTGTCTATCAAAATGGGCCCAGCAACCAAGCTCTGCAGGACTGCATCTGACAAAGATGTTGGATGGCAACAGTGAAACACTGCTCCCTGATCCTGACTTTATAATGGCCTGTATAACAGGAGTTGGGTCACTGTGTTATAGAAACTACAACTCCTGCCAGTGTGGTCAGTAGGGACGCATTACTTTTGCAGGGTACTAGGTATCAGTGCTACCTGGCGATTAATCAAAGGAGAATTTCTCTAACAGTTCCAAAGAATAATGCAAGGTGACAGCTTCACAGAGAGGAGAGGAGAGCATCCTGCTGGTCCACTGGCTGAGCCAGGGACATCGGTCTTGATGTGGCAGTGAGCCCATTTACTTACCGCAAACGTCAAGAGGAGGAACTTGTTGAGGAGTACTGGGTTTTCAAGAGCAGCGCCTGACTTTATGGATTCCCAGATCTGCCAAAGAAAGAAAAGCATCAAGGCAGGTTGCCAGGCATCCCGAGCTCCTCACTGCCAAGCAAAGTGTGGAACGGGAATGGAGGAGCGCCACGCTCTTTTTTGCTTCAGGCCCAGCACCACATATCCAGGGCGCTGAGGCGGGGCTCCCCCGCTGCACACGTCACCCCAGCCCCACTGCCTCATCATCTGAGCCAGGTGACAGCACCCAAGCACCTCCTGCTTCGCAGCTCAGCACAGAGGAGGCAAACGGGCCACTCTCCTGCCTTGGTGACTCCATCGGCAGGGATCAACTCATCATCTACAATACACCAGGCACAGTGGGTGGCAGAAAGAAGTGACACAGTCAGATGTGGTTACAAACGTCTTTGATCCCAGAAACTCAGGAGGCTGAGGCAGGAGGATCCTGAGTTCAAGGCCAGCCTCAGCTACTTAGTAAAACCATCTCAAAATAAAGTAAAAAGGATCAGGAGCTGGGCATGGTGGCCCATGCTTATAATCTCAGTACTTGGGAGGCTGAGAGAGGAGGGTCACAGGTTCACAGCCAGTCTCAGCTACTTAGTGAAGCCCTCTGCAACTTAGTGAGACTGTTTCAAAATAAAGGATAAAAAATAGGGCTAAGGGTGTAGCTCGGAGGTAGAATGCCCCTGAGTTCAATTCCCAGTACCACAGAAAGGGGAGGGGGCAGGTATGCAGCTCAACTGTAGGACAGAGAAGGAGGTCGAGAAAGAAGAAAGGAAAGGAAGAGAAAGAAAAGACAAGACATAGTGTCTGCCCTAAGGAAGCTTAGTCTAGGGAGAGACAGGCATAAATGTGTAAGTCCAACACTAAGTAGGACTTGGGGTCCTAGAAATAGGTAGGTTTCCAGGGGAACACGGGACTCACCTAGCGGGGGGCAGAGCCCAGGGGGGGATGTGAAGGGAGGCGATCTGAACTACACAGAGATGTCTTACAGCCTTATTTGGGATTATCTTGTCCTGAGAGATGAAGGGGAATGAAATTCAAGTTTATGTACACTCAGCAAGTACTCTGTCTGGAAGCAAAAGCTGGAGCTGGTCAGCAGCTGCTGATCACAAGATGTTTTAGCAACTAAGATTAGTTGCTAAACTCTGGCGTTGCTAAGCAGGACAAAACAGCTGTGTCAACAGAAGGACCATTCCCCAAGTATGGATGTAAGAGGGAACAATCGGGAAGCAGGTCCCTCCCACTGACGCCGTGCCTTCGGAGGAGAGGGACCGGAGAGCAGGCCGTTTCTGCTTTCGGCTACGTGGACAGGGAGGCAGGGCGGGAAGTATGAGCGGCCTGAGCCTGCATCAGCATCAGCGGTGGGGTTTCCATGATGGGCGACCGCTTTTCCCGTGATAGATTAAGCCAAGAAAAACTCTTTGGAAACGGCCTTGTCAACGTGCAGCCAAGGCAGAAGCAAGGGGCAGACAGGCCACAGGTCATGACAAACGACCGTCACCCCAAGGCGTCATCCCGAGTCACGAGCTGCAGCCTGAGAGGGGAGGGCAGCCCGTCTCAGAACCAGAGTGGCAACTTCCTTCTCTGACGCTGTACCCATAAACACAGTATTCTCCTTTTGTCATTGTTCCCCCAAACTTAATACTCCTTTTGGGGGGCATGGTAGTTGCAGACAGTCTTTAACACACAAGCGTGAGTATTTATGGAGGATGGTGTGATAATCCACTACATTTATATACTGTATAATGATCAAATCAGCATGTCAGCATTTCTTTGTTGGGAATATTCAAATTCCTCTCTTCTGGTTATTTTGAGATATGCAATAAATTGTTGTAAACTAGTCACCCTACTGTGCTAGAAAGTACTAGAACTCATTTCTCCCATTTCACTATATTTGGGTACCTGTTATGCATCCTCTATCTTTTCCCTCCTCCCGTTCCTGGCCTCTACTGATCAATCCCTATTCTACTCTCTACTCTATGAGATCTTTTTTAGCTCTTACATATGAGTAAAAACATGCAGTGTTTGTCTTTCTGTGCCTGGTCTTATTTCACTTAATGTCTTCTAGTTCCATCCATGTTGTAACAAATGATAAGAGTTTTCTTTTTTATGGCTAAATAGTATTTCTGTCTAGCTGAGATCACAGCATGCTACACACGCATACCACATTTTCTTTACCCCTCAATCCACTGATGGACACCTCAGTGGATTTCATATCTTGGCTACTGTGAAGAATATTACAACAAACATGGGAGTCCAGCTGTCTCTTCCAGATAGTGAATTCATTTCCTGTGGACATATACTCAGAAGTGGGGGTGCTAGAACAATTTAGTTTTAGTTTTTGAGGTCTGTTTTCCATAATGGTTGTACTGATATACATTCCCATCCACAGGGTATAAGATGACATTTGCTTATTAACACTGGTCTGAAGACCCTTCAATTAAGAGCAGTAAGGAGGACTGAAATAAACTGTCCCTCCTTGCTTCCCCCGTTTTCATTCTTCTCACCAACTCAGTTGCGAATAAGCACAAGAAAGACATTCTAGGTAGAGAAGGTCATGTCCCAAGGAGAGAGGAGACAGCAGACAGTAGGTAAAGGCAGACAGAAGTGATTTTCTGTGGCTGAGTCAGAGAAGGTAAGGGTGAGAGACAGGACAGAAAGCCAATGAGGCCAGCAGGGACCAGGCCACAGAGGGCCTTGCAAATCAGCTGAAGCGAGTACTTAGCCCTGAAGGCACCAGAGAGCCTCTATGACTATCTCCTACGGCATGGCGGTGTGCAGAATGGCCATGCGTCTCCGCCACAAAGCACAGACACATCTGGCCATGGGAGAAAGTCTCAGGGAGAGGCTAAGCTGCTCCACGATGCTCCCTGGAGGTCAGCAGCAGACATGCCCTGCATCCCCAGACGAGAGCCTGGACACTCTCCCTGACCTTCTCACCAGAAGATCTGGGGGAGGAGAGAAGGGTGGATTCTGGGGAAATAAACTCGAACATTTTAGAGTATTATTATATACTAGTTTCTGTAGCAGACCCACACACCTGACTGGAAACAGGTGCCTGCTGGGACCACGAGGAGAACAGGTACGCCGTGCCGCCCGCTCACCTCGTTTGCTGCTTGTTCCAGAAGGAGCCTCTTGTCTGCAGTCTTGAAAGACTCGAGCGTGTTGGTGTTGTACAGCGTCCCCACAGCAGGGCAGCAGTGTGCAGGGGTGGGGGCGGCCCTGGACATGAGAGACACAGTTAACCAGGCACTGCCGTGACCCTGAGCAAACGGGCTGAGGGGCGGGAAACCCCAGATGGCTCACCTGGCCAGGGAGAGACTGTCTGCCCTTCTCATTGAAAAAGAATGAAAATCATGGTTCAAGAACAAAAAAACAGGTGCTGTTCCACAGGAAGCCGATATATGCCCTTTACCCTGACCAGTGAGCACTTCCCAGTGTTTTACTCCCCCTCCACCCCAAAATAAAAGTTCAATTTTTCATTCTTTCCTGTATTCAACCTAAGAGGGAAACATTATTGAGCCAGGCACTGTGCAAGGTTTTTAAAGATGTAAGCAACTTGTCTAGGGTCATATAATACTGGTAAGCTGAACCAAAACCCAGAACTTGTAGACTTCAAGGTCCTATGCTGCCTGTCGCTGCCCAAACCCTGCCATGCTCCAAAGCCCTGCTCCAGCCCCCCTCCTCCAGGAATCCAGCTCCTGTTTCCTCTGGTAATAGATGGCACAGAAAACAGCATGAGGACAAAGTGATTCTGGGGGACAGTAAGCTCCCTGAGGGCCAAGAACACGTCCTCTCCTGCTTGTCCCGAGCCCGGGGCCCACCTCAACCTCGGCTCGCACACAGCTCCTGCTGAACAAGCCCCTGGGGGCACCCAGGTCGGCAGACAAGATGCTCTGCGCCCAGGCCGCCTACGCCTACCCCGCCACAGGGTTCACTCCTGCAACATGCCCCCGAGGGCCTCAGGGTCCTCAGAGAATCAAAGTTAGGAGAAGAGAAGACGTGACGATTCTGAACAGTCAGATGCCACCAACCTGCTCTCCTCTCCAAAGCGGTTAACTTGTGTTTCAGAGGTCAGGGGTGCTAAATGAACATAGCTGTCTCATTAGTGGCCTAATGTCGCTGTCACTCATAACACTGATGGTAGTCGCACAATGCAAATGACCCAGTGTCTTTTCGTTTAGAGTCTGTGAAGCCGGGTTTGGGGGGCTGAAGGAGAAGACATGTGACCCTAGAACAGGTGCGGAGGGACACAAGGAGCACACTGTCGAACGCCGCCTGTAAGGCTCGAACGCCGAGGTGGCGGCGGCGGGGGAGCTGACTCAATGGCCAGAGCCTCCCTGGGGAGCTGTGAGTCAGCAAATACAGGCTATTTGTCACCATGCTCTTCTAATAAAAGCATATTCTTCATCCAGGTGAGATGAGGACGTCAAAGACAGTGCTGAGGAGAAAAAGAAGTCACGGGGGGCTGGAGCAAGGCTGGAGGGCTGGAGGAGGAGGCGGTTAGCAGCGAGGCCTTCCACACCCAGGCGTGCTCTCTGCAGTCAGTGCTGAGATGACGAGGCACTGAGACAGAAGGAGGGATGCTGGGATCCAATTTAGATGCAAGTGCGGAGGGGGAAGGTAGACTCTTCCTGAATGTCCAAATGTCTCAGGTGCGTGCGGGCCACGCCAAAGCCTCGTCCTTTGAGCAGAGGAAACTATATTCCAAGAACAGGAGCAACTGCAGGGGGCTCTCAGGAACCCTGGCACTCAGGCACGCAGTGATGGCGACCTCGAGTTTCCAGGGGGAAGCATTTTACGTGACTCACATTTGGCCAGGGCTATGAATTTAAAAAAGCAATACTGGAAGGGAAAGAGCCAGAGACCTGGGAGCAAGAATTTAGTTCAAGTCCTGGTTCTGACACTTAGTAGTTTAGTTTCCTATGATTCTATTTATATGAAATGCCCAGAATAGGCAAATTCTCAAGGCAGAAAGTAGATTCCAGGCTGGGTGACAGGGAGGAAGGAGAACAGAGAGTGACTGCTAAAGGCTTCTTTGGGGTGATGAGAATGTTCTGGAATCAGATAGTGGTGATGGTTGCACAACTCTATAGATATACTAACAGCCATTGATAGGTATATTTTAAAGGGGAGAATTTATGGCAGGCAAATATTCTCTTAATCAAGCTGTTGAAAAGAATATGATTTAGAAATCTTCCCCATAAACCAAAGCCAAGCGAATTCTCAATGTATACACTGGTATACACTACCGCAGTGCAGTGGGTTGGCCAGGCTCCCCTCGGAGCCCGCATGTCACAGGCCGGGTCCTCGGGGTGGCACTATGGGAAGGGGCAGGACCTTCAGGAATTGCAGTCTAGAAGGTGCTCTGGAGGTCCTGGGGCAGAGGGAGCGGGAGGGGGTCCTCCTCTAGCTAGTGGGGCTCCTTGGGAGTTCTTGAGAGAGAAACCTTAGGAAAGCCTGAGT
Source organism: Graphiurus murinus (assembly GCA_004027655.1). Classification (NCBI taxonomy): domain Eukaryota; kingdom Metazoa; phylum Chordata; class Mammalia; order Rodentia; family Gliridae; genus Graphiurus; species Graphiurus murinus. The sequence continues at coordinate 4,124 of PVLC010022141.1, read as the reverse complement.
TTGGCCCCATCTCTCTTGCTCCTGAGTCCCATTCAATATATGACATTTTGCACCTACATGTGCTCCGGCCACAATGTGCCACCACCCTCTGCCCTGACTAGAGGCTAAACATATGGGTCCCATCCCCACCTTATCTTAGACTTTCAGCTTCCCAAACGGCGAGCTAAATAAACCCTTTCTCTTTATAAAGTAGCTGCCTCCGGTATTTCCTTGTAGTAATGCCAAGCTGAGTAACACACCTGGCAACAAATGGATCTCACAGAGGCCTGAAGTCTGGGCCTGCTTGGGGGCGTTATATTTAAACCTTGGCCTTTACCCAGTCTCACAGTGATTACTCAGGAAAGCACTTCAGCTCCTGTGCACCAGCAGTTAATCCCACGCGGCCAACAGGTAGGCAGGGAGGCAGAATGGAATAAATCCTCCGAAGAGCAGAGGCTGCGTTCCAGGACTCTTCACTGGAGCCCTGCCGTGTCGTTTCCTACTTCTCCTAGCCATCTCCGAGTTTCTGTCTGTAGCTCAAATGGAGCCCGCTGGTGCACTTCCATCCATGCTGGGTCCCACTTTGAGAGCCACACACTTGGACCACTTGGACTTCATTCAGCAGTTACTTGAGCAACTAGTACACACTGGACCTGTTAGGTGCTGGTGATCCAGCAGAGAACAAACAGCACAATCCCGCCCTCTGCCCCGCACACGTGACTACGTTCTTGGCTACTTTTTAAGTTCTTTTAAGGGTAAGGATTATGCCTTCCCTTCCTTTAATTAGGTCAACTTGAGGCTTAGAAAATATTTCTCTTTACTCAATATGTGTATATATTGAGTAAAGAGAAATAATCCACAGGGAAAAAGAGATTCAGGGAAACGTTCCTTGTTCAAAGGTTTGTCATTTGCAGCTCAGGGAAAGGAAAAAAAAAAAATTTTAAACCCAGTTTCGCTTTGGCACAGGGACTGTCTACCAAAATCTCGCTCCCTCTTCTTCAACAGAAATCCAATACACGCGTGCTGCTATGGCTGGCCATCCCGAGTTCCAGTCTCTCTCACCACAAGCTCTCCCGGCAGAGTCTGAGTGGGGGAATACAGGTCCCTTCCGGCCACAGCCTTGGGAGACTGGGGCTGCTCTTTCCTCTGTTTTCACCCTGGCTCTCTTTCCCCATCTCTAGTGACATATATCATCTAAAAGTGACAACTCAGATTTCCTCAAGGGACAAGCCAAAGCCCTCAAGATGATGAGCCACAGATGGAAGACTGGGCCACAGCCCTGGACTACTGAGTGAACGAGACGTAAACTCCCCTTTCCTCGGATCCTTCTGTTTGGGGGTCCCATTCAGTAGGACGCCCTAAGACAGCCTGCTCCACTTCAAGACAGGTGCCTGATAAAATCTTTCCTGTCTGGTGACTCCCTCCTTACAGTTCAGAGAACGGCCTCTTTGTGCTGTTAACTGCTATGAGAGACCCTTAAGGCTTTCAGGAGCTCCGAGTAAAAGGGACTTACTGGTGTAATGCAAAGCTGAGATACTCCTGGCATCCACAATGAATACAAGGACTGTCCGCTCTCATCTGTGTCTCCTTCCCCTCTGGGTGGCCAGTACCTAGCACACTGGACCATCAAGACTCAGAGGAAGCCATCAGTAAGTATTCTTGAAGCGCTGGCTACCTCCCCACATTTACTACTCACTGAGCACAGACAATGCGAACAGCTTCTCCTCCCCCCTCCCATCCTACAGCGGAGCTCTGGAGGATGTGTTTCATGAGGCCTCGAATTTCTAGCCCCTAGTCGTCCTGCACGTTGCAGACACCCACTATTTGATGAATGAATTCATGAAGATTTTTCCTAGAATCCCCTACAGATACAGGGGATAAAGAAAGGGCAACAACAGTGAAGCCAACATGGACATAAAGATCTCCTACCTTCTGAGGAGTTCCAAGAGCTATTATTAAACTTCCTAACCGTGCTCCCAAAGAGGGATTCAGAAAACACAGCCTTTTGCCGGCCTTCTCTGCGCGTACAGCCACCACGTCTGGTCTGCTCCTCTCTTGGACTCCAGTCCCTCCTGACATTTCCAGGGGACACTATCATGACACTCAACATGCTCTGGACAAACCTGTCTCCTAAAAGTTTACCCCCCTCCCCTCTCGGTTTCTGCTTCTGTAGAAGCTAACAAAATCCCCATAACTACTCAATTCCAAAAATATAATTCTGTTTGCATTTCTCTTATCTCTGTTTTTTTGTTTTTGTTTTTAACACTGCTGGGGATAGAACCCAGGGCCTCAGGCATGCTAGATAAGCACTTAGCCAGTGAGCCACACCCCCAGCCCTCACTCTTACTTTCTAAATTTAGCTAGGTATGCCCTTTTAACACATTGTGTGTGTGTGTGTGTGTGTGTGTGTGTGTGTGTGTGTGTCTCGCACTGGGGATTGAACCCAGGGGCATTCTGTCTCTGAGCTACATTTCCAGTCCTGTTTTATCTTTATTTTGAAACAGGGTCCTGCTAGATTGATGAAAATCTCACTATTTGCTAAAGCTATCCTTGAACCTGTGATCCTCCTGTCTCAGCCTCCCAAGTACTGGGATTACAAGCGGGCACCACCACGCCTGGCTCCATTTTACCTTTTGACTCATATTCTCATCTGAAAAAGAGAGAAAAATCACTCCTGGCAGGTCTGAAATAATTATGTTTATAAAAGTGCCTAGCTAGGGGATGTAGCTCAGTGGTACAGTGATTGCCTACCATGTTTGAGTCCCTGGGTTCAGTTCCCAGTACTGCCAAAAAAAAAACCTAGCTAATTAAAGGCTCAATAAATGTCTCTCTTCTCTCTAGCAACACCCCCAGCTCCCAAAGAGATAAAACAGATTCTTTGAAGATGTATCTGTCATATTTGAATATTCCCATAATGCCTTACACAGTGGCTCTTAAACAAAAGTAGCCTAATAAACACTGACTGATGCCCTAGGACAAGCAACTAAAAAACTAAGTCAAGAGGTATCAATAAAGCATCATAAAATACTAACTACAACCAAAATCAGGAGGGATGTGATCTAAGTCTCAATCACTCTAGATGGTACTCGGCACCTAACAGGCTCTGAAAAATATTCAATTTTTTTTATGCAGAAAAAATGAACCAGATAGTCCTGAGCATCCGGTACTTATCTCAGTGGGAGGTACAGGAGAATCACGAGGTGCCTGCCTGCTCCCCAGATACCTCCCTGGCTTCTTCCGCGGTCCACCACAGAGGGAGGCTAAGAATGCTCACTCTTCACCAAAAGCAGTGTTCTTTAGATTTTGAACAAACAAATACTCACATGTCAAAAGCACTGAATTCCAACGTTAAGCGAGCCGGCAGCCCAGCGGAGTCACCTGGACAGAAGCATGATCACGTGTTCAATAGCAAGTCAGAAACAGCAGCATTCCTAACAAAAATGCTTGTCAATAGTTCTGTTCTCCTGCTTCTCTTTGATACACAGAGAATGTCTGTGTAGATAATGGCAGAATGTGACCAGACTCTTGTGAGGGAATTGCCAAGAATTTAAAAAGATTCACTGGATGAGAAAATATTTTGAATCTGCTGGCCCAGTAAAACTAAGCATTCGGTATTTGGATGAGTAATTTGGGTTTCACCATTCTCTTGCTTTTCCCACAATGGGGGAAAAGAAAAATGAACTTTGGCCAAAAGTCAGGAAGGAAAAGAGAATCTAGCCCTGAATATAAAAGACAGGATGGCTCCTTTAAGGGAAAACTGAGGGCTGGGGACATTGCTCAGCGGGAGAGAGAACACAAAAATAATAAATAATAAAGGGCGGCTGACACTAGATGGCCCACAGGGAGGACCGCAGAAGACAAGGAGAGACGCAGACTTCCTCCTACCGTTGCAGTAATAACCCTTAATGTCCTTAGGAGCTTCGTCCAGCCGATACTCATTCAGCTTCTTCTGGGTCAACTCGTGCCAGAAGCCAACATCCAAGGCACTGCTGAAGGGGGCAAACTGCAGTTTGGAGAGCGCATGGTCGCCCATGGCTGCTGCTCGTGCTTGCCGCCTGTGCGAAAACAGCAAATACCGCCAAATAGCAGACCCCCACAAAACCTGGCGAGAAAGAACGCTTGTAAGAAAGCTAAACCCATGAGCA
>PVLC010022140.1:13717-27220 GCA_004027655.1 Graphiurus murinus | reverse complement strand
AAAAAAAAAAAAAAAAAAAAAAAAAAAAAAAAAAAAAAAAAAAAAAAAAAAAAAAAAAAATAAAATAAAATAAGGCTGGGGGTGTAGCTCAGAGGTAAAGTGCCCTTATGGGTTCAATCCCCAGTACCCCCCCAAAAATAAAAAGAATTTTCAGCCCAGGGACTCTGCTTCTTTAGCTAGCCTCTCAGATAACAGTTCTCACCATCCCCCAGACTAGAGATTTGGGAATTTGTATGCCAGATTAGGGCGGGGGGGGGGGCTGGTAAAGATGTGCTGGAGGAAATGCAGAGGCAGTCTAGAGACCTCAGAAAATAGGGCACAGGTTGCTCTGCGGTCCTCAGGGAGCATGTTGGGAGGCAGGCCAGTCGAGCTGGAGGGAGCCAAGGCCTAGCCCTGGGCATGCCATGACGGTTGGGGGCAGAGGACAGGCTGAGGAGCCAGAGCAGCCTGAGAAGGAAGGAGGAAATTAAGATTGTGTTCAGCCAGGTGTGCTGGTGCACACTTGTAATCCCAGTACTTGGAAGGCAGAGACAGGAGGATTGCAGGTTCAAAGCCAGCCTTTGCAACTTAGTGGGTCCCTCCACAACTTAATGAGACTCTTGTTTCTAAATAAATAAAATCAGGCTAGGGGTGTAACATGGAGGTAGAATGCCTCTGGGTTTAGTCACCAGTACCCAAAAGGGGGAGGGGAGCACCTGGAGGTGTAGCTCAGGTCTCCAATGCCAAAAAGAAAAAATAGAAAAGAAAAGAAGATTGAACGTCCTCAGAGCCCTGAACGAGGCACTTTGGGAGCACAGGCCTGGAGGAACAAGTGAGAATCAGAGCCCCTCGCTGGGACTGGGGCCGTGGCTGTGTTTGGTGTTTGGACTCTTGGTGACTTCTGTTCTCTGGCCAGTGCGGGACCGCGTTCGGACCAAGATGGAGAGAGACATCTTGGCTGATGTAAACCACCCATTTGTGGTGAAGCTGCATTACGGTGAGACCACAGCCCCTGCCGCCCAGCATTCGCCTTGGCCTGTGGGCTGCTGCCTGCCCTGTACCCTGTCCCACCTCCCACCTGGCAGGCCGAGAGGCCAGGACCAGAGGGGCAGGTCCTGAGGCCTCCTGACTCCACATGCCTTTCCCCTCTCCCAGCCTTCCAGACCGAGGGCAAGCTCTATCTCATTCTGGACTTCCTGCGTGGCGGAGACCTCTTCACGCGGCTCTCAAAAGAGGTGAGCTGACGTCCCACTGCCAGAGGGCCCCAGGACAGCCCCGACCCGACCCAGGAGATGTCACCCACCCTGGGACAGAGGCCACAATTGGCAAGACCTCTGAGAGTTCCTCCCAGGACGGTCCGAGGATGAATAAAACCTGATTTTAGGGTGCTAAGGGCATGGGGTGCTAAGGGTACCTCTCACCTTTTCACCTCCATACTGGTCAGGGCTGTGAGTGAGGTCTCAAGCCCACCTGGAAAACTAGAGTTTAGCATTCTTATCCCATGTTATCCAAAAGGATTTTGAGCTGATATAAAGGTCTGAGCCCAACACAAAAATGAGACCATTAAATGTATTTAAAGAGAACCAAACTTTTAATTTTTAAAATGCTATTTTAATGTTTGGGTAGGTAATATATTCACATGATTCACAAGAAAAATATTCATCAAGAAGTCTTCTTCCCACCCCAGTCCCCCCCCCCCATAGGTAAACGTTTTTATTGGTTTCTTGTTCAACTTTCCCATGTTCCTTTTGCAAATGAATCTAATACATGTTCCAATGTATTAGATTGGAACTCCCCACTTTCTTATGTAAAAAGTACCATTCTGTGTATACGCTTCTGTCCCTTTCCTTTTCAGGACAGTGTATCTTGTAGCTTGTTCCATATCAGGACACGAAGAGGCTTCTTGTTCTAGTTTAGGGCTGCATAGTCCTCCATGATGCAGGAGAGAGGCAGTGTATTCCAGTCTCCTGCTCTTCAACTCTTGGGCTGTTTCCAGCCTTTTGCTATTTCCAGTCAGTGCCACAATGAGTGACTTGTGTATTACCCATTTCATACTTCAAACCCCTTTAGAGAGAAAAAAAGGTATGTGGCATTGCGGTATGTCCCTTAGGTAGACCTTTGGACCAGAAAGCTGCTGACTTCCCAGGGCCCCAGCTCCTGAGGAAGAGGAAGTCCCAGCTAAAGTCCCCGCCTGCCCATTGCAGGTTATGTTCACGGAGGAGGATGTGAAGTTTTACCTGGCCGAGCTGGCTCTGGGCCTGGACCACCTGCACAGCCTGGGCATCATTTACAGAGACCTCAAGCCTGAGAAGTGAGTGGAGCCCTAGACTGCCTGGGGGCTGCAGAAACAGCCCCTGAGATTCTTCTAGAACAGTGGGAGTGGGTGTGGCTCTCTCCAGGAACTTCCCCCTTCCTGGGTTCTCTGGAGAGTCAGTGAAGGTGGTGGGCAGGCTCACCTGAGGGGGCTGCCTGATCACCAGGGCTGCCATTACCAAGGACCAGATATCTTCCAAACAAATGCATTGCCTACAACTAACCCAGTGTGACACCAGCGATGCTACCATTAAAGAACATTCCTTGATATGGCCATCTCTAGAATTTTCCTTACTCTCTAAACATAGTACTCTCCAGTGATGACTTGGGAGCGAGCAGCAAGTTCTCCACTTAGGATAGGATGGGATCTGGCATTAGAGTTAGGCACACCTCAAGCCAGGCTTGATGGTGCACATCTGTAGTGTCAGTTACTCGGAAGGCTGAGGCAGGAGGATCTCTTGAGCCCAGGAATTCCAGGACAGCCTGGGCAACATAGTGAGACCCTGTCTCAGAAAAGAGTGCCGGGTGTGGTGGCGCACGCTTGTAATCCCAGCATTTGGGAGGCTGAGACAGGAGGATCCGGGTTCACAGCCAGCCTCAGCTACCTAGTGAGGCATTCCGCAACTTAGTGAGACCCGGTTTCAAAATAAAGAATAAAAAATAGGGCTGGGGGTATAGCTCGGAGGTAGAATGCCCCTGGGTTCAATCCCCAGTACCGCAAAAAAAAAAAAAAAAAGAGGAATCCCAGTACTTGAGAACCTGAAACAGGAGGATCACAGGTTCATGGCCAGCCTCAGGAACTTAGGCCCTCTGCAACTTAGTGAGGCCCTGTTTCAAAATAGAAGAATAAAATTTGGCTGGGAGTGGAGCTTAGAGTTCGTAGAATGCCCCTAGGTTCCATCCCCAGGAACACACACACACACACACACACACACACACACACAGCCATAGTAGAACCTACCTCACATAGCTATTACGAGGACTAGCAAAAAAGGTACTGCCCAGACCTGAATCTACCACCCATTCATCAGATAGGTCTGGGGGCACCTCCTCTGGGCAGGCCAAAGTCCCATCACCCTGTGGGGTCACTGGACCCCACGCAGTGCCTGCTGCCAAGAGGCTCTGACTCCCTCGTCTCTGTTGCAGCATCCTTCTGGATGAGGAGGGCCACATCAAGCTCACAGGTGAGTGGGGGGTGCTTGTCTCCCCAGCCCTCGGGGGAGGGTGGATAGGACAAGCTCCTGATAGGTCTCAGCCGAGTACTAGGGGTTTTCTTCCTGAGAGGGAGTGTCAGTCACTTGGAAGGGTCAAGCCCCGGGCTCCAGACTTGGAACACCCCCGGTTGGACCTAGCTCCTTACTACATAAGCTCTCTGGGCCTTAGCTTCCTCCCGAGTGTCACAGGGCTGAGGCCTTCAGGCCTCTGGACAGGAGAGTTGAGTGTGCAGAGCACAGCAGCAAGGAAGCAGGGGCCCTGAAGAGGTGTCCCCTGCCCTCCTTGCTGCAGACTTTGGCCTGAGCAAGGAGGCCATCGACCACGAGAAGAAGGCCTATTCCTTCTGCGGGACGGTGGAGTACATGGCCCCCGAGGTCGTCAACCGCCAGGGCCACACTCACAGTGCGGATTGGTGGTCCTATGGGGTGTTGATGGTGAGTGCCTAGGAAGGTGTAAAGGATCCAGCCCAAACCCCCGGCTTCAGTATCCCCATCTCTATAGTGAGGGGTTGGTCATCTCCAAGCGTCTGCCCCAGTCCTGGCCTTGCCTTGTCCTACATGCTGCTCCAGTTTCCTTCCTTGGAAGGATCCCAGGCTGACCCTAACCGGACTCAGGGCTCCTCCCACCTTGGGCCCCTCGTGTTGCTCCCAGTGGTCTGGGTTGGTGGAATGGAGAGGGGCAGACATGATCCTTCCTCCACGTGGATATGGAGGTCCACCAGGCCATCAGGAATCCTGGGACTGAGTGGGCACCTGAATCCCAGCTACTTGAGTGGTGGAGGCAAGAGGATCACAAGTTCAGGGCTAGCCTCAGCAACTTAGCAAGACCCTATCTCAAAATAAAAAGGGCTGGGGATGTAGCCGGGCGTGGTGGCGCATGCTTGTAATCTCAATGCTTGGGAGGCTGAGACTGGAGGATCACAGATTTGAAGGCAGCCTTGGTGACTTAGCAAGCCTCTCTGTAACTTAGTGAGACTCTGTTTCCAAATAAGAAATAAAATTAGGCTGGGGGTATAACTTGGAGGTAGAATGCCTCTGGGTTCAATCCCCAGTACCAAAAAAAAAGTGCTGGGGATGTAGATCAGTGGTGGAGGACTTGCCTAGCATGAACAGGGTCTTAGGTCTGATCCCCAGCATCACACGCGCACACACACACACACACACACACACATACACACACACACACACACACACACACACACAGTCCTGTGACGAGCAGGGTGGCTTGGGTAGAGGAGGCAGGGGGTGTAGGAGACAAGGATAGAGTGTGAATCAACTCTTGTCTTCTTGCAGTTTGAGATGCTGACGGGCTCCCTGCCCTTCCAGGGAAAGGACCGGAAGGAGACCATGACCCTGATTTTGAAGTAAGCAGCAGCCCTGTCATGGTACTACTAGGTACCAATTTGGGGGCTAGAGCCCAAAAATTACCATGCCCCGCCTCCATTGCCCTCTTCAATGAGACAGCTCTGTGGGTTAAACATGCTTTCCATGACCCCCTCTTCACCCGCCAGGGCCTTGGGAGGTGAGTTAGGGGTTGGCTTATCTGGACTGAGCTGGGAACGAGGCTTGGACACCGGTGGGGGGTGCGGGGGGCTCTGGGGTAAGGGCCCAACCCTGATGAGACCCGGGGACTGTTTCAGGGCAAAGCTAGGCATGCCCCAGTTTCTGAGCACGGAAGCCCAGAGCCTCCTGCGGGCCCTGTTCAAGCGGAATCCTGCCAACCGGCTCGGTAAGCAGCCCCAGCGCAGGGGAGGGGACACGGCGGTGGGGAAAGGGTACAGCTGCAGCCTAGGCCACGGGGCCACATCTGGGGCTGAAAGGGGCCGTTGTCCTTTGTGTGGGCAGACAATGCTGCCGGCCACCCCGCTTTCTGGCTCCATGTGTGGTGTTGGTGGGGGTGACCTGTGTGTAGGGGGAAGGCAGGAACTGAGTCATCTCCACTCCCTCCAAGGACAAGGACAGAGGCCCCCACACAGCTTCTGTGCCAAGGCTGCTGGCCCGAGAGATGGCGCATGAGTTCAGGAGGGAGAAGGCGCAGGTCCTAGTCCCAACCGTGTCAGTCCCCATGGCCTGGCACACAGCGGGGCCTTCATAAATATGTTGAGCAACTGAGTCCCACTTATGAGCTGCATGACCTGGGCAGGTGACTTCACTCCTCTGAGCCCCAGACTCCTGGTCTCAATGGAGATGATCCCTGGCCAGCTCATCGGGCTTCATTGATTAGATGAAGCTTCAGCAACATACCTGGTGTCTGGTGTGTAGTAAGCATTAAGTACGTATCGGCTTGCTCCTGGGTCCACCTGGACTATGACCAGCTGTTTTTTTGTTGTTGTTTTTTTTTTGTTTTTTTTCTGGTACTGGGGATTGAACCCAAGGAACTCAGGGACATTCTACCTCTGAACTATATCCCCAGCCCTTTTTAAAATTTTTTGTTTTGAAACAGGGTCTCAGCTGGGCGTGGTAGCACACGCTTGTAATCCCAGCATTCGGGAGGCTGAGACCGGAGGATCCGGGTTCGCGGCCAGCCTCAGCTACCTAGTGAGGCCCACCGCAACTTAGTAAGACCCTGTTTCAAAATAAAAGAATAAAAAATAGGGCTGGGGGTGTAGCTCGGAGGTAGAATGCCCCTGAGTTCAATCCCCAGTACCGCAAAAAAAAAAAAAAAAAAAAAAAAAAGAAACAGGGTCTCACTACATTGCTGAGAGTCTCACTAAGTTGCTGAGGCTGGTCTTGATCCTCTTGTCTCAGCCTCCCAAGTACCAGCTTTATGAGGTTCAGTTGAATGTAGTGACAGCCTGTCTCATGATAGAAAAAGACAAAAGGATGAGAGGAGCAGAGATAGAACCTGCATCAGGAGGGGGCAAGGACCCTCTGTAGATCTCAGAGCAAGTCCACCTTCTGTCCTGACTGTGTGGCCTTGACAAGTTGCCTAACCTCTCTGGGCCTTCATTCTCCCTTCGATACATTGGAACCTGATCATCAAAGGCTCCAGAAAGTGGGAGATACTGAGTGGGCTATAGGCCTTGGGGTAATGGCTGGGTGAATTGGAGCAGGGCGAGCCCATCCTCCCGTCTGTCCCAGCAGCTGGTCGCAGAGCACTGTGCAGCTGCTTGGCAGGCAGGGCGGGGTCTGGGGTCACACCATCCAGGGGCAAACCCCTCGTGTGCGGCTCTTGCAGGCTCCGGCCCTGACGGGGCAGAGGAAATCAAGCGGCATACCTTCTACTCCACCATCGACTGGAATGTGAGTGTCCGTCCACCCCGGGGCTCCGACACGTTAGCCATGGGAAGGGTGGCGGGAGGCCTCAGATGCGGAGGGCGAGGGCGGGCAGTCATGCCCGTCTGTCAGGCAGTGTGGCCTAGGTTCCTCCTTCAGGGGGCTGCTGGCAGGCTGTGGGGCACCGTGGTGACCAGAGCACCCACCCCATCTCGCAGAAGCTGTACCGTCGTGAGATCAAGCCGCCCTTCAAGCCGGCCGTGGCTCAGCCTGATGACACCTTCTACTTTGACACCGAGTTCACGTCCCGCACACCCAAGGGTGCGTCCCTTGTCTGGTTTGTCTGCCTGCGGCTGGTACAGGAGGGGAGCGGGGAGCCGGGGCACCTTGGGGCGTAGGGGTGGTCAGGGACAATGGCAGTCCCGGGTGTGTGGGCAGACGGGCGATGATCGTCTGGCCCTGCCTCACGCTGCCTGACTCCCACTCCGGGGCTCTGTGGCTTCTTTGTGTCTGAGTGAAGGAGTGAGGTGTGTGGGTGGTTAAGGCCACAACAGAAAAGTCAGGACCCCCGCCCCGGGCATCTTCAGCCCACTGGGAGACTAAACACATCAGGCCCGCACTCACGTCAGGGGTAAAGAATCTGACTCAGCAAAGCCATGGCGGAGACAGACTGGCAAGGCAGAGGCGGCAGCGCCTGCAGGTCAGGGGCAGGCGTGGGAATCAGCTTTGGCTGTTCCAACCACTGGGCCTCAGTATACTCATCTGGAACATGGGCACAGCCACCAACCCACTCATTCCCGGGGTTGCTGCAGGAACCCCAGTGAGGGGGCTTCTGGGAAGGAGCTTGATGTAAATCCTAACTTTTGAGCCAGATATTGGCAGTAGTTGGAGAGTGGGATGTTAGTTCTGAGATGCCTCCTAGAGCAGCACGTTTTAGCAAAGGGAGTGCTTTTCCCACTGAAGCTTGCACACTGCTGATGACAGGAAACTCAGCACTGCTCCGAGCAGTCTGCCTTATCTTTATTCATTTATCTGATAAGTACGAATGGGTCCCTTCTGTGTGCCAGTCATAGCGGAATGATGCAGAACAAGGCAGACCCACGCCCTGCCTTCATACAGCTCAGGCTGCTGCTGGAAGATAGGGTCGGTGGGACTCGGGGCGGCAAGAGCAGTGTCAGGCAAGGCTTCTCAGAGGAGAAAAGCGTCCTGTGAGCTGAGGTCAGAGGGATTGGCATGTGCGATGCCTCCGAGACCCCTTTCAGGATCTAGGGAGGCTGAGACCACAAGGACTCAGTTGCCACACGGGGGGACAGTAAGGACTGTGTGACTGGTACAGATCAGATGGCAGGTGTGTCGTTGGAACCGCTGCTCTGGTGACTGTGTGAAGGTGGTCCTGAAGGTGCAGGCCTGAGTTGGGGACCAGGGAGGTGGCATCCTAGACACTTGGCCTGGGCTGCAGGCTGGGTGAGGAAGTCCCATGTTCTCTGTGCGACAGCACCAGGCTGGTCTAAACACGTGAACAAATGGGCTAAGGCCTGAGAAGTGTGGGCCCTGCCCAGGCTCCCCCCCCCCCCCCGCCCCGTGGCTGTGTCTAAGGCAGGCCAGGACCCCCACGGTCTCCCTGTGCTGGGGTCCTCGGGGTCAGGCTCACATCGCCTCCCACCCCTGCAGATTCCCCAGGCATCCCCCCCAGTGCCGGTGCCCATCAACTGTTCCGAGGCTTCAGCTTCGTGGCCACTGGGCTTATGGAGGATGACAGCAAGCCTCGGGCCGCACAGGCCCCCCTGCACTCAGTGGTACAGGTAAGGGGCGGGGCTGCTGCTCGGTTATCCTTTCCCACCCAGAAGACCCAAGGCAGAAAGGCCAAGGACACAGCGGTGGAGACTCACGGGCCCAGGTCAAACCCCCATGCCACCGTGGGACTCATAGGGCCTGCAGCTCCTCAACTGTCACTTTCTGAATTTGTAAAGCGAGGCTGATAATGCCTGCCTCGCACGGTGGCTCTGATAACTAGACGAAGACACGGATTTAAATATCTTGGCACGGAGCTGGCTGTGGGCAAATGCCAAGGGTTGGAGCATTGGAGTGGCTGTCGAATCCCTAATAAGACTGGGGGCGGGGGAAAGTTTAGAGTTGAGAGTTGGAAATACAGGCTCCAGGCTAGGAACAGTGATACACGAAATCCCAGCTACTCAGGAAGCTGAGACAGGAGGATCTCAGGTTCAAGGACAGCCTCAGCAAGTAGTGAGATGCTTGTCAACCTAGCGAGACCCTGTTTCCAAATAAGAAATAAAATTGGGCTGGGGGGTATAGCTCTAAGGTAGAATACCTCTGGGTTCAATCCCCAGTACCACAAAATAAATAAATAAATAAATAAGGCTGATGGTATAACTCAATCTCTAGTACCACCAAAAGAAAAATAGAAAGTCTAGGGATATAGCTTAGAGGCAGAATGCCCCTGGATTCAATCTCCAGGAACCACAAAATAGACAAACAAATAAATAAATAATAAAGTAAAAATAGAGCCAGGTGTGGTGGCACATGCCTGTAATCCCAATACTTGAGATGCTGAGACAGGAGGATGTGGCTAGCGGCACACACGAAATACTATCCGAGCATTTGCTGCTTCTTTCCCAGAACCTTAAGACCCCCATGAGGTGGGCCCTGGCCTCCCAGAGAGCCAGTGAGTGGCCGAGCCGGCACCCAGCTCAGTCTTCCTGCACCCTCCTGGCCTTTCCCAGGCTTCTCAGAGCCGAAGATGTGTGTGTTGTTGACTTTCTTGTCTCCCCCTCCACCACCCTGTGTCTGCAGATTGCACCCTAGGCCACTGAGAGCCCGCACGTGTGCCCATCATATAAACTAGAAAACTGAGCCAGGTGTGGTGGCTCACTCTTGTAAACCTAGTACTTGGGAAGCTGAGACCAGAGGATCTGAGTTTGTGGCCAGCTTCAGCTACTTAATGAGGCTCTCTGCAACTTAGTGAAACCCTATTTCAAAATAAAGAATAAAAAATGGGGCTGGGGGTATAGCTCGGAGGTAGAATGCCCCTGGATCCAATCTCCAGTGCCACAAAAACCAAACCAAACCAACCAAACAAAAAACAGCTAGGAAACTGAGGCCCTGAGAGGGGCAGGTTCTTGCCCGTGGTCAAACAGCCAGCACTACCCCAGGCCTCCTGGCTCTTTCCCTGTGTCACGTCCGCTGAGCGGAAGCCCCTGTGGTGGGGACAACCCTGGCACTCTGCAGCCAGGGGTCAGCTCCACCTCTCGGTCCCCTGCAGCAACTCCACGGGAAGAACCTGGTGTTCAGCGATGGCTACGTGGTAAAGGAGACGATCGGAGTGGGCTCCTACTCGGTGTGCAAGCGCTGTGTCCACAAGGCCACCAACATGGAGTACGCTGTCAAGGTGGGCCTCCTGACCATGTGGGGAGTATGGCCGGTGTAGCCATGGTCCCTGGGGGGAAGGTCGGTGTCAGAGGCTCTGTGGATGGGTGAAAGGTGTAGCTGACACCCCGAGGCCGTGCAGCTGGGCTCCTCCATGGCTGCGGGGAGGCAGGGAGGCCTGGAGCCTTTCTTCCCGACACTGCCACGTACACCCACTTTCTTCAGGTCATCGACAAGAGCAAGCGAGATCCCTCAGAAGAGATCGAGATTCTTCTGCGGTACGGACAGCACCCCAACATCATCACCCTGAAAGATGTAAGTGGGGGTCCTTGAGACTAGAGTGGGGGCTGGACACTCACCTCTAAGATCTGTCTCCAGGAAGCCCCTCCTTTGACTTTGATCCTCCTCCCGAGCTCATGGGTAGGGCAGGGGACCCCAGGTTCCTCCAGTCTGGCCACGGCCTCAGGCTCCTCCACTTGAGACTTGGGTATTCTCTGAGAGCTTTTCTGCCCATTGGGAACCAGAGCCAGCACCCCTTGTCCAGAAGGTCAGGAGTCCTGAGGGTGAAGCCAGGGCCACTGGAGCACAGAGCAGGACCCGAGCCCAAGGCTCCTGTCATGCTTCCCCATTGAGAGCTGGCGACTGTGGGCCCTGGCCCAGCACTGGAGAGACAGACCTGATGGCGAGGTCTCCTGCAGGTGTACGACGATGGCAAACACGTGTACCTGGTGACAGAGCTGATGCGGGGCGGGGAGCTGCTGGACAAGATCCTGCGGCAGAAGTTCTTTTCAGAGCGAGAGGCCAGCTGCGTCCTGCACACCATCGGCAAGACCGTGGAGTACCTGCACTCCCAGGGGGTAAGCCGGGTGTGGCCCAGGGGTGGCAGGCTCCATCCAGCCAGACAAAAGGGACATTAGGGACAGGTGGGTAGGTGAGTGGCTGGTGTAAAGAAAGAAGGGAAGCCGGGCGTGGTGGTGCACGCTTGTAATCCCAGCATTTGGGAGGCTGAGACAGGAGGATCCGGGTTCGTGGCCAGTCTCAGCTACCTAGTGAGGCACTCCGCAACTTAGTGAGACCCTGTTTCAAAATAAAGAATAAAAAATAGGGCTGGGGGTTTAGCTCGGAGGTAGAATAGCCTTTAGTTCCATCCCCAGGACCGCAAAAAAAAAAAAAAAAAAAAAGAAGGGAGAGAGAAATGAGGTCAAACCATAGAAAGGAACTTTTATTCAGTGCCTACCGCCACGCTACGGTTTAATGGAAGGTGAGGTTGCCTTATGCGATCTCAATTGATTTTGACAACAGCCCTGGTTTAGAGGCTATTATGGGCCACACTTTACAGGTAAGACCGAGGCTCCGAAATGTACGGTTATTTGCTGAAGGCCACCCAGCCAAGGAAGAAGGAATCTGGGCTGGAAGCTGCAGGGAGGGTGGATGTTGAGTTAGGAAGCTGCAGGGTCACTGTGGGGAGGTGCCAGGCTTCAGAGGGGTGACTGACTGTGGAGAGGTTGCCAAGATGGCGAAAGCGGATGCAAGAGGAATTGCTGCTGGAAACACAGCAGGTGCTGTGGAAGAGGTGGAGGCCAAACAGCAGGGTTGGCCTTTATCATTGCACGAGGCAGGCGAGCTAGACGGCACCGGGCCAGGGTGCAGAGCAGAGAGGTGCAGCCATTCCTTATGGTTGTTAGTGTGTGGTTTTTCCCTGGGTAAGGTGATCTTTTGAAGTGCTTCTAATATGACAATGTGGAGGATGTAGGCTCTAGAGCTACACATGGTGGGACAAGCCTGTTATCCCAGTATTTGGGAGATTTAGACAGGAGAATTGCAAGTTCAAGGCCAGCCTCAGCAACTTAGTGAGACCCTCAGCAACCTAGCAAGATCCTGTTTCAAAATAACAAATAATATAGGGCTGGCCAGGCATGGTGGCGCACGCTTGTAATCCCAGTACTTGGGAGGCTGAAACAGGAGGATCCAGGTTTGAGGCCAGCCTCAGCTACTTAGTGAGGCCCTCTGCAACTTAGTGAGACCCTGTTTAAAAATAAAGAATGAAAAATAGGGCTGGGGGTGTAGCTCGGAGGTAGAATAGCCCTGGGTTCAGCCCCCAGTACTGCAAAAACAAAATAGGGCTGGAGTGTAGCTCAGAGGTAGAACGCCACTGGGTTTAATCCTTAGTACCAAAACCACACACAAAAAACAATCTAGGCAACAGAGTGAGACCCCATCTCAAAAAACTAAAACAAACAAAAAAAGAAATGTCCGATAGGTGGCTCATGCCTATAAATCCAGTACTTGGGAGGCTGGAACAGAAAGATCACAGGTTGGAGGCCAGCCTCAGCAACTTAGCGAGACCCTCAGCAAACAGCGAAATTCTGTTTCAAAATAAAACAAGCTGGAGATGTAGCTCAGAGGTGGAATGCCCCTGGGTTCAGCAGCCTCCAGTACAAAAAAACAAAAAAACTGGGGACTGGGAAAAGGTTCAGAAGCCCAAGGTCTAGAATCCAGGAATCATGTAGAATACTTAACTGTCATGGACCCTTGACCTTCAAGGAATCCCAGTTGTCTTTATCCTGGCCAGATCATGTGTGTAGAGGACTAGGGAAGACTCTAACAAGGTGGCTCATTGTGACCATGTTTGACCATTGACACCTGATTTCCATATATTGATTACTGGGGGAAATCATGACGTCATTGCATGTCCATAGGTGAGGTTGCTCCTCTACCCAGACTCCAGATGCTTATAGGACCTGAGTTGTGTTAAAGTTTTGTTTTGGTTTTGGGTTTTTTTTTTTTTTTTTTTTTTGTGGCGGTACTGGGGATTGAACTCAGGGGCATTCTACCTCTGAGCTACACCCCCAGCCCTATTTTTTATTCTTTATTTTGAAACCGAGTCTCACTAAGTTGCGGAATGCCTCACTAGGTAGCTGAGGCTGGCTGCGAACCCGGATCCTTCAGTCTCAGCCTCCCGAATGCTGGGATTACAAGCGTGCGCCACCACACCCGGCTGGTTTTTTTGTTTTGTTTTGTGGCACTGAGGATGGAACCTAGGGGCATTCTACCTCTGAGCTACACTCCCAGCCCTATTTTATTTTTATTTTGAAACAGTGTCTCGCTAGGTTGATGAGTCTCACTACTTGCTGAGGCTGTCCTCAAACCTGGGATCCTCCTGTCTCAGCCTCCCAAGTACTGGGATTACAGCAGGTGTGCACCACCATGCCCAGCTAAACCCACTTCTAAGCTATGCCCCCAGCCCTCATTCATTCATTTATTCTTTTGGTACGGGGGATTGATCCCCAGGGCATTCTACCTCTGAGCTATACCCCCAGGATTTTTTTTTTTTTTTTTTTTATAGTACTGGGGATTGAACCCAAGAGCATTCTGCCTCCAAGCTACATCCCCACTC
>PVLC010022140.1:0-13617 GCA_004027655.1 Graphiurus murinus | reverse complement strand
TATTTATTTTGAAACTGTCTCACTAAGTTGTGGAGGGCCTCACTAAGTACCTGAGCCTGGCTTCAAATCTGGATCCTCCGATCTTAGCCTCCCAAGTACTGGGATTACAAGTATGCACCCCTACACCCGGCTTTGTTTCTTATTTTGAAACAGCATCTCCCTGAGTTGCTGAAGCTGGCCTTGAACCTTCGATCCTCCTGTCTCAGTCTCCCAGATACTGTGATTACAGGCATATGCCACTACACCTGGTTTAAAGTTTTTTGAGTTTGTTTTTGTTTTTTTGAAAAGAATCTCCTCATCTCCCTTTTGTACTTAAGCACTAACTCCTCTTTTGTGTAAATATTTGCATTGATGTTCTGTTTGGTATTCTGCTACAAAACAATAAAACAGCACAGAACAAAACAGAAAACAGGAGGAGGCTAGGGTCGTTCTCCCACCTCGTGGGGGTGCAGTGTACTTCATTTCCAGTCAAATCTGTGAGCACAGGACCTCGTGTTGTCCACCCTGTAAAGAGTGCCAGTGATGACAGTCCCCTGTCTCATTGTAGAGCTCCTCATCTCACGGTTTCATCCTATCAGATTCTCTGTCTGAATCGATTATTTCATTAGAGTGTGCAGAAATGGCTTTGATTACATCTAATTTATCAGGAGGAGTTCTTTTATAAAAAAGAACTTTACCTCATAACTGAAGCTTCAGTTTGGTTAACACATGTGTTTTTAATGGTCATATTTGAAGTGGCTTTGGTTTCTGAAATGGCCAATGTAAACAGACTAATATTTAAACATGTCAGATCAGAGAGTAAATGTGTTTCCTTTTCCTGTTTTGCTCTCAAGTGAGTACTAAAGTTACCCCCAAGAGAGTTTAGATGACAGAGCTGAGCCAGAGAGTTACCAGTGGGGCATCTGAAGCTCAGAGCAAGGAAGAACTTTCTAGAGCAGGAGCTGCCTCCAAAGGTAGTGAGTCTCTTCCACGAGGGTGGGTTGGCTCCAAGTTCTTTTTTTGTTTTGGGGGGCGTTGTTTGTTCATTTGTTTGTTTTGGTACTGCGAATTGAACCTAGGGATATTCCACCTCCAAGCTACACCCCCAGTCTCTTTTATTTTGAAACAGGGTCTCACTAAGTGACTAAGTGCTAAGTTGCTGAACCTGTCCTCGAACCTACAATCCTTCTTCCTCTCAGCCTCCCAAGTACTGAGATTACAGGCGTGCACCACCATGCCCAGCTACAGGCTCCAAATTCAAACAGCTACTTGGAGGAAATTGTCTCTGGGTCTCCAATGTTTCTGGCCCTTTCCAAATACCAGGGGTAGTGCATGAGAAAATGGAAGCTGTTCTCACTGAGGAACTTAGAAGGGATTCCCAGGGTTGACTTGGCGTCGGAGATAGTTGTGGTCTGTAAGCTAGGAATCCAACAGAAGCTGGGAGACAGGATGGGGTGACTAGGAAGCCAGGTCCATGGTACCTCTGTTTGTTTGAATAATTTCTTTGTATTGATGTATCACATAAACAGAGAAGTGTACAAATCACAATATCCACACATCTTAAAGAAGTAAAGACATCTGGCCGGGCGTGGTGGTGCACACTTGTAATCCCAACATTTGGGAGGTTGAGACCAGAGGATCCAGGTTCGAGGCCAGCCTCAGCTACTTAGTGAGGCACTCCGCAACTTAGTGAGACCCTGTTTCAAAATAAGGAATAAAAGATAGGGCCGGGGGTATAGCTCAGAGGTAGAGTGCCACTGAGTTCAATCCCCAGTACTGCAAAAAAAAAAAAAAAAAAAAAAAAAGACATCTGTATAGTGAGCTCCTGCATCAGTAAGTAGCACTTGCAGATCCTGCAAGTCCCACTCTGTCTCCAGCATAACCATTCTACGCTGCCACTCAGTGTTGCCTATGAGATTCATCCGTATTGTTATGGGGCTGTAGTTCATTCATTGCTGGGTAGGATCCTACTACACGAATAGACTTTGATTTAATTGTGTATTCTACTGTTAATGGACATTGGGTTATAACTAGTTTGTTGGTAAGGGAGCACTGGGGATTGAACCCAGGGGTGTTCTTCTTCTTAGCTATACCCCCAGCCCTTATTATTTATTTATTTATTTATTTATTTTTGCGGTACTAGGGATGGAACTCAGGGGCATTCTACCTCTGAGCTTTAGCCCCAGCCCTATTTTTTATTCTTTATTTGGAAACAGGGTCTCACTAAGTTGCGGAGTGCCTCACTAGGTAGCTGAGGCAGGCCTGGAATCCAGATCCTCCAGTCTCAGCCTCACAAATGCTGAGATTACAAGTGTGTGCCACCACGCCACCACGCCTGGCTCCCTTATTTATTTTTAAACAGGGTCTCACTAAGTTGCTGAGGCTGGCTTTGAATCTGCAATCCTCCTGTCTCAGCCTTCCAGGTACTTGGATTACAGGTGTACATCATGCTTAGCTTGCAGCTCATGCTAAGTGCCGCTTCCCACAGGCCAGGCAGAGCCCTGAGCATTTTACATATTAACTCCTTTAACTGTTCCAAAGTCCTGTGAGGAATGCATTATCATGATCTCCGTTCACAAGTAAGGGCTGAGGTTTAAGTAGCTGGCCTGAGGCCTCACAGCTCATCTGGCTCCAGAGTCCACGCTCCCCATTTGTGCTCTGGATAATATCTGTCCTCTATTTTATTTTATGTTGTTCTTTTGCAGTGCTAAGGATTGGACCTAGGGCCTCAAGCCTGCAAGGCCTGCGCTATACCCTAGCTCTCGTCCTCTAGTTTTTAAGTGCTTCATCACATGTTGTCTCTGTGTCTTAACATTCCATCTGTCCTGGGGTAATTGTGACAACAACTGCCATTTCCCAAGCCCTGTGCTGAAAATTCTTGTTCTCCCTGGGATTAAACACTGTTATCAACCCCCCTTTTATTTTGTGTGTGTGTGTGTGTGTGTGTGTGTGTGTGTGTGTGTGTGTGTGTGTGTGTTCTGGAGATTAAACCCAGAAACATTCTACTTCCAAGCTACACCCCAGCCCTTTATATTTTTTGTTTTGAAACAGGGTCTCATCAGGTTACTGAGTCTTGCTATGTTGGTGAGACTGGCCTGAAACCTGTGATCCTCTTGTCTCAGCCTCCCAAGTACTGAGATCATACGTGTGTGTCACCATGCCCAGTTTATCAGCCCCATTTTATAGGCAAAAAACGTGAGGACAAGAGAGACCAAGCCGGGCGTGGTGGCGCACGCTTGTAATCCCAGCATTCGGGAGGCTGAGACCAGAGGATCCGGGTTCACGGCCAGCCTCAGCTACCTAGTGAGGCACTCCGCAACTTAGTGAGACCTGGTTTCAAAATAAAGAATAAAAAAAAATAGGGCTGGGGATGTAGCTCGGAGGTAGAATGCCCCTGGGTTCAATCCCTAGTGCCGCAAAAAAAAAAAAAAAAGAGAGACAGACCATACAGCCATGGAGGATAAAGTCAGGATTGACCCTACCTGCCCTACTCTCTCCTGTGACCAACATCACAGCTCTGCCAGAGGTCACAACCTGTTGACCCGGTGGCTGAGGCTGCGTTTGGTCTCCACACACATTTTGTTTGGCCTGGTGGAGAGCCCAGGTGGGGTCCCACAAACTGACACATAATACACCCTTATAGGACACTTTATGGTAATTTGATATACCCATACAATGTGTAACAAAGTTAGAGTAATAAGCATTTCCATCTCTTCAAACATTAATTATTTTTATGTATCAGGAGTTTTATACTCCACTAGTCATTTTGAAATATATTTGAAATACACCTCCAGCCCTTTTTTTGTTTTTTGTTTTGTTTTGTTGCAGAACTGCAGGTTGAACCCAGGGGCATTCTACCTCCAGCCCGATTTTTTATTCTTTATTTTGAAACAGGGTTTCACTAAGTTGTGGAGGGTCTCACTAAGTAGCTGAGGCTGACTGGGAACCCATATCCTCCAATCTCAGTCTCCCAAGCACTGGTATTACAAGTGGGCGCCACCATGCCTGGCTGTATTTTTTTTTTTTTTTTTTTTGCGGTACCGGGGATTGAACTCAGGGGCATTCTACCTCTGAGCTACACCCCCAGCCCTATTTTTTATTCTTTATTTTGAAACCGAGTCTCACTAAGTTGCGGAGTGCCTCACTAAGTAACTGAGGCTGGCCGCGAACCTATTTTTTATTCTTTATTTTGAAACCGAGTCTCACTAAGTTGCAGAGTGCCTCACTAGGTAGCTTAGGCTGGCCGCGAACCTGAATCCTCCGGTCTCAGCCTCCCGAATGCTGGGATTACAAGCGTGCACCACCACGCCCGGCTCTGGCTGTATTTTTTTTGTTTTTGTTTTTTGTTACTGGAGATTGAACTGAGGGCGTTCTACCTCCAAGATACACCCCCAGACCTATTTGTGTATGTGTGTGCGTGTGTGTGTGTGTGTGTGGTACTAGGGATTAAACCCAGAGGGTTTTTTTGTTTGTTTGTTTTTTGCGGTACTGGGGATTGAATTCAGGGGCATTTTACCTCTGAGCTATACCCTCAGCCCCATTTTTTATTCTTTATTTTGAAACAGGGTCTCACTAAGTTGCGGAGTGCCTCACTAGGTAACTGAGGCTGGCCGAGAACCCAGGTCCTCCAGTCTCAGTCTCCCGAATGCTGGGATTACAAGTGCGCCACCACACGCTTCTACTTTTGAGTTACTCCCTGAGCCCGATTTTATTTCCTATTTGGAAACAGGGTCTCACTAGGTTGATTCGAGTCTCACTACTTGCTGAGGCTGTCCTTGAACCTGCAGTCCTCCTGTACTAGGATTACAGGTGTGTGCCACCATACCTGGCCCTATTTTATTTTTATTTTGAAACAGGGTCTCTCTAGGTTGATGAAAGTCTTACTACTTGCTGAGACTGTCCTCGAACCTGCAATTCTCCTGTCTCAACCTCCCGAGTACTGCGATTACAAGCATGCACCACCATACCTGGCTTATATTTTTTGTTTTGAAACACTGTCTTACCAGGTTGCTGAGTCTTGCTGTGCTGCTGAGGCTGGCCTCAAAGCCACAGTCCTCCTGTCTCAGCCTCCTAAGCACTGGGATTGTAAGTGTGCACCAACCACCACATCTGGCTCATATATTATTTAACTAATAATTACCCTAATGTGCTATAGAAAAACCAAAACTAGCAGGGCATGGTGGTGCTCGCCTGTAAGCCCAGTACTTGAAAGGCCGAGACAGGAAGATCACTGGTTGGAGGCTTGCCTCAGCAACTTAGTGATACCCTGCTTCAAATTAAAAAATAAAAAGAGCTAGGGATGCCGGGCATGGTGGCGCATGCTTGTAATCCCAGCATTTGGGAGGCTGAGACTGGAGGATCCGGGTTCACAGCCAGCCTCTGCAACTCTGCAACTCTGCAACTTCGTGAGACCCTGTTTCCAAATAAAGAATAAAAAATAGGGCTGGGGGTATAGCTCAGAGGTAGAATGCCCCTGAGTTCAATCCCCATTACCATAAAAAAATAAAATTAAAAAAAAAAAAGGTAGAATGCCCCTGGGCTCAACCTCCAGCACCAAAAAAAAAAAAAAAAAAAATAGAAGGTTTGAAGGTACCTATAGACATCTACGTAGAGACCCCAGGAAGGCCATGGCACCAGCAGTGGGCCCCCATTTCTTCCCTTCCCCTTCTCTCAGATGCTAGGTCTCCCCCGTCTCTGCCCATCTTGTTACTTTCTCACCGCTGGCCACTGACCTGGCCCATTGGCAGCGGCAGCCTCCAGGTCCAACCCGCGCCCTCTCTGCCCCCAGGTCGTGCACAGGGACCTCAAACCCAGCAACATCCTGTACGTGGACGAGTCTGGGAACCCCGAGTGCCTGCGCATCTGTGACTTTGGCTTCGCCAAGCAGCTGCGGGCCGAGAACGGGCTCCTCATGACCCCTTGCTACACCGCCAACTTCGTGGCACCCGAGGTGAGTGGGCCATGAGAGGAAGCCACGCGTCCACTCCGTCGGCCTCACACTGTCTGGGACCACAGCGTCTGTGACGTGGTGCCTGTGGCTGGGGAGTACAGGGTTGCTTCCTACCACCTCTGAGACTGCCGCCCCCCACCTCCTGCCAGGTGCTGAAGCGCCAGGGCTACGACGAAGGCTGCGACATCTGGAGCCTGGGCATTCTGCTGTACACCATGCTGGCAGGGTGAGTGCTCGTCTCAGGGGAGGCACCCAGCCTCCCTTTAGGAGTTCCACTCGGAAGCAGAGTCTGGGAAGGAGACAGCCTCCCACCCACCCTGGGCCCCAGGACGGAGGCCAGAGGCCATATCCAGGCCATGTGGGCTTTTCTCCAGATACACTCCATTTGCTAACGGGCCCAGTGACACACCAGAGGAGATCCTGACTCGAATCGGCAGTGGGAAGTTCACCCTCAGTGGGGGCAACTGGAACACAGTTTCAGAGGCAGCCAAGGTGAGCGGAGACCTGGGAGCAGGAGTCCATCCCAGGGTTTTGTGTATGTGTGTGTGGTTCTGGAGATTGAACCCAGGAACTTTCTACCTCCAAGCTACATCCCAGCCCTATTTTATTTTTTATTTGCAGTTTTGCTAAGGGCCTCCCTATATTAGTGAGGCTGACCTCAAACCTGTAATCCTCCTGTCTCAGCCTCCCAAGTACTAGGATCACAGAGATATACAACACCTGGCTCCATCCGTAGGCTTAATTTCAGTTCATGCACTTGTTGCCTGCAGCCTTGGTTCTCCCAAGTGGAATGTTCCCCAAATTCCCATTGCTCTGCTTCTCCAAGTGGAAGATTCTCAGGCGGATCAGCCCCCTGTTTATTTGGGTAACTTGATGATCAGCCATTCACTGGCCCTTCCCACGTTGTGAGCCCTGAAAGGGTCAGAGGGCGGTGTAATCCCAGTCCCTCTCTTGGCAAACGGTGTGCTGGGAGATGGCGGCCTGTGCACAGAGGGCGGGGGTACAGGCATTGGGGTGTGGAGCAGAGCAAGCCCATGCTACGTAGAGGGTTCCCCTCAAAGGAGGGGGCACTTAAGCTTTCAACATTGGCAACGGTTTCTGGTCAGTGGAAACCTCTGTGCCCAACATGGGTTGAGCCCTTCATGACCAGCACCACCCCACCCCAGCCTGGGAGGCAGGTGCTGTTAGCCCTGCGAAGCCCAGAGCGTTGCCTGGCACTCAGCCAACGAGTGGGGGAGTCATGTTTCAACCTGAATCTGCCTGACCTCAACCCTTAGGTTCTGCTCACCTTCCCACCTGGCTTTCCAAACGAGGAGAGAGGCAGGCACCGTGACACACACCTGTAATCCCAGTACTTGGGAGGCTGAGACAAAAGGATGTCAAGTTTGAGGCCAGCCTCAGCAATTTAGCAAGACCCTTGGCAATGCAGTGAGACCATTTCAAAATAAAAAATAAAGTGGGGCTGGTGATGTAGCTCAGAGGTAGAATGTACCTAGTTTCAAAATAAAAAGGGCTGGGGGTGTATCTCAGCAGTAGAACACCCCTGGATTTGGTCCTCAGTACAAAAAAAAATAGAGATAGGAGGATAACAGGTTCAAGGACAGCCTCAGCAAGTGGTGAGACTCTTAGCAACCTAATGAGACCCTGTTTCCAAATAAGAAATAAAATCGGGCTGGGGATGTAGCTCGAAGGTAGAATACCTCTTGGTTCAATCCCCAGTACCACAAAAAAAAAAAGAGAGAGAGAGAGAGAGAGACAGGGAAGGGTGTTCTGGAAGTGCCTGGAGAGCGGAAGCCCACTGGAGGGAAAGCCTGGGATGGGAGGAGACGGATCACAGGGGCCAACTCGAGAGTTCAAGCAGGAAATGGCGGGACGTGGTTGCCTTCCATTCCCCGTCAGCAGGACACAGCTGTCTGCTCCCCTCCACCCCCCTCAATGCCCCTCACCCCTGTCCCCCAGGACCTGGTGTCCAAGATGCTGCACGTGGACCCCCACCAGCGCCTCACAGCCAAGCAAGTCCTACAGCACCCGTGGATCACTCAGAAAGACAAGCTCCCCCGGAGCCAGCTGTCCCATCAGGACCTGCAGCTCGTGAAGGTGCCCGCCCCATGGCTGCCGGTCATCTCGGGGTGGGCAGGGGTCAGGCCAGGGTGGCATGGGCAGGGACTCCATGTGGCTAAGCCAGGAGATCCCATGTGTGTGCCAGGGATCAAGAGATGGGACGGCAGACAGAAAACATGACTCTGCCCTCAGGAAGCCCCAGCCTAGCATGTGGCAGTGTCACAGGCTCCTGTCCCCGTGTGAGGGGTGGGGACACAGCTGCTGACCTCTGAGGCCCCCAGTCTGATAGGGGAGGCAGGACCAGTGATCGTGAGGGACCACCAAGGCTGAGACGGTGGGCTGGGGGTGGGCTGGGACCACTGAGAGGGTCTGGCCTGGGGCACACGTCCCTTACCCCTCACTGCCCACCCTCCTGGTCCGACTTCCCCCTTCTCCCCCAGGGTGCCATGGCAGCCACGTACTCCGCGCTCAACAGCTCCAAGCCCACCCCGCAGCTGAAGCCCATCGAGTCATCTATCCTGGCACAGCGGCGGGTGAGGAAGCTGCCGTCCACCACCCTGTGAGGGGCTGGGCTCAAGGGGGGCAGCGTCCTCCCCAGAGAGAGGGAGCAGGCCCGAGTCACGGCCAGAGCCAGCTGGAGCCTCGAGGGGTCCCGGAAGCGCCAGCCCGGGCACCCGCGGCGAGGGTGCGTGAAGTGCCTTCTCCTTCCCCCGATGGACTCCTCAGCCCAGGCTCGGCCGGGTGAGGTCAACTCACTGTACAAACTCTTATCTTTTTAAAGGAAAAAAAAGGCATCAACCACCATGGATTTTTACATCCATTTGCCTTTCTGAGAGAAGTAGCCATTGCAGCCCCAGAAGGGGCACTGAGTCATGCCAGAGCTCACTGGCTGAGACTCCTTCAAGCAGCTTGGGGTCCTCTCCCAGGGACCCCCACGATTGGCCACCTGGAGCCATCTGCACACACTTCCCAGCAGTCCGGCATCACCTCCCAGAGCCGCTGGCCGCTCAGCAGAACCCACTCTGCCCCAGCCAGCTCCTTTTCCGTTCTCTTCTGCTGGGGGCGTAGAACCACTTTCTGCTAGAGCAGAGGACCCCACCCTGCTGGCTCCTGGCACCAGGCACCAGCATCCACCTCGGCCCACCACGGCCCTGAGATTGGGTCGGGGGGCTCCAGGGAGCAGCTGCAGAGAGCACTTTTTGGCGGACTTGTGTTGGGCCTGACCCTGGACAGAGCTCACAGGAGGCCCGGGTTGGCCACAGGGCAGGGGCTTTATTCATTTCTTCCTCAGCTGGTAACTCAGGGTTCATCTGTCCATGGCCTTTCTAATAAACTTACAATTGAGTCAAAGCATGCTCTCCATTTTTCGTCTCTGAATTTGCCCTCTTCCTGCTACGGGGTATTGAAGACTGTGGCAGTGACAAGAAATGGGTGAGAGCCAGGCATGGTGGCACACACGTGTAACCCCAGCACTTCAGAGGCTGACACAGGAGGATGGCAAATTTGCTGCCAGCTTCAGCAACTCAGGCCTTCGGCAACTTAGTGATACCCTGTTTCAAAATAAGGAATAAAACAGGGCTGGGGGTGTAGCTCAGAGGCAGAATGCCCCTAGGTTCAATCCCTAGTACCACACACACAAAAAAAATATATTTAACCTAGCATGGTGGTGCACACTTGTAATCCCAGTACTAGGGAGGCTGAGACAGGAGGATTGGGGTTTGAGGCCAGCCTCAGCTACTTAGGCCCTTCACAACTTAGTGAGACCCTGTTTCAAAATAAAGAATAAAAAATAGGGCTGGGGGTGGAGCTCAGAGGTAGAATGCCTCTGGGTTCAATCCCCAGTACCACACACAAAAAATTATATATATATAAAATCACATATATATATAAATTATACATATAATTTATATATATGTATACATATAGAGACAGAGGAGAGAAGGGGTCAGGGCAGGTACCCCAGCTGCCGGAAGCACAGGCCATTTGTTCGGGGAGTGTGTGGGAGTTCCACACTTTCCAGCCAGGAGTTCCATTATGGTATTGATTGCAATGACAGTCTCATTAACCACCAGTATTAAGTGCCAGGCACTGTGCCTAGGCCTTACATGTATATCTCATTTAATGACCTTGTGAGGCAGATGCTATTATGTTATCTCCATTTTATAGATGTGGAAACAGGCTCAGAGAGAGGAATGACTTTCTCATGTGATAAATGTTTTCTGAGCACCTGTTTTGACCCTGCTCCAGATGCTGGTGAGCCAGGTGGAGAACAAGGTCATGAATCGTGCCTCCCAGTAAGGGACGTGGACAGTAAACAAACCAAGGTCATGGTAAGACATATGCAGAGAGTGGGAAGTTGGGTCAGAGGAGGCCACTCTGGGAAGGTGACCCAGAAGCTGAGATCTGAATGGAGAGCAGGAGTCAGAGGGCAGAGTTAGGACAAAGGCCCCGAGGTCCAGACAGGCTGGGCTGCTCTCTGGGACCAGAGGGGAGGCTGATGTAGCTGTGACCTCAGAGCCAGAGGTTTGAACAAGATGGGGTTGGGAAGGGTGCAGGGACCTGTCAAGTTGGGCTTTGTAGGCTAGGGTGTGAAGCTCTAATTCTTTTTTTTTTTTTTTTGCAGTACTGGGGATGGAACCTGGGGGCATTCAACCTCCAGGCTACAGCCCCAGCCCTACTTTTTTATTCTTTATTTTGAAACAGGGTCTCGCTAAGTTGCGAAGGGCCTCACTAAGCAGCTGAGTCTGGCCGAGAACCCAGATCCTCCAGTCTCAGTCTCCCAAATGGTAGGATTACAAGCGTGCGCCACCACGCCCAGCTGTGAGGCTTTAATTCTGAGAATTCAAGCTCTTAAAAGAATTAAGAGCTGGGCGTGGTAGCACACGCTTGTAATCCCAGTACTTGAGAGGCTGAGACAGGAGGATTGCAAGTTCAGAGCCAGCCTCCACAACTTACTGAGGCCCTCTGCAACTTAGTGAGACTCTGTTTCAAAATAAAAATAAAATAGGGCTAGGAGCCAGGCGTGGTGGCACACGCTTGTAATCCCAGCATTTGGGAGGCTGAGACTGGAGGATCCGGGTTGCCGGCCAGCCTCAGCTACCTAGTGAGGCACTCCGCAACTTAGTGAGACTCGGTTTCAAAATAAAAAAGAATAAAAAATAGGGCTGGGGGTGTAGCTCAGAGGTAGAATGCCCCTGAGTTCAATCCCCAGTACTGCAAAAAAAAAAAAAAAAAAAAAAAAATAGGGCTAGGAGTGTAGCTCAGAGGTGAAATGTCTCTGAGTTCCATCCCCAATACCTAAAATAATAATAATAATAATAATAATAATAATAATTAGGGACTGGGAGTGTAGTTCAGTGGTATAGTATGAGGTTCTTGGTTCAAACCCCAGCAACAATAACCAACAACCGAGGCAGAATAGGGTCAAAATTTTATTCACTTTGTGTGTGTGTGGGAAGCGGGGGGAATTGGGGATTGAACCCAGGGGTGTTCTACCTCTGAGCTATATTTCCAGCACTTTTATTTTTTTTTTGGCAGTACTGGGGATTGAACTTGGGGGCATTCTTCCTCCGAGTTACACCCCCAGCCCTATTTTATTCTTTATTTTGAAACAGGGTCTCACTAAGTTGTGGAAAGCTAAGTAGCTGAGGCTGGCCTCGAACCTGGATCCTCCGGTCTCAGCCTCCCAAATACTGGAATTACAATCGTGCACCACCACACCTGGCTAAGACTGTGTTTAAAAATAAAAAATAAGCCAGGCATGGTGGCGCATGTTTGTGGTCCCAGTACTTGGGAGGCTGAGACCAGAGGACCTGGATTCGCGACCAGCCTCAACTACTTAGTGAGATTCTCCGCAACTTAGTGAGACCCTGTTTCAAAATAAAGAATAAAAAATAGGGCTGATAATGTAGCTCAGAAGCAGAATGGCCCTTGGTTCCATCCCCTGTACCACACACACAAAAAAAATAGGGTCTTGGTAGGTTATTGAGAGTCTCGCCAGGGTGCTGAGGCTGGTCTTGAACCTGCGATCTTCCTGTTTCAGCCTCTCAAGTACTGGGATTATGCCTGGTATGAGCCAGGCATGGTGGCACATGCCTATATAATTTATACCTATTACTATTTAATAACTACCTGCTGGGTGTGGTGGCACACACTTGTAATCCCAATACTTGGGAGGCTGAGATAGGAGGATCACAGGTTCATGGCCAGCCTCAGCTAACTAGTGAAGCTGTCCACAACATAGGGAGACCCTGTTTTTTATTTTTTGTTTTTTTGCGGTACTGGGGATTGAACCCAGGAGCATTCTACCTCTGAGCTACACCCCCAGTCCTATTTTTTATTCTTTATTTTGAAACAGGGTCTCACTAAGTTGTGGAGGGCCTCACTAAGTACCTGAGGCTGGCAGCAAATCTGTGATGCTCCTGTCTCTGCCTACCAAGTACTGGAATTACAAAGGTGTGCCACCACGCCCGGCTTGCTTGCTTGCTCGCATATTTATTTTATTTATTTTATTTATTTATTTATTTATTTATTTATTTATTTATTTATTTATTTATTTATTTTTGTGGCACTGGGGATTGAGCTCAGGGGCATTCTACCTCTGAGCTACATCTCCAGCCCTATTTTATTTTTATTTTAAAACAGGGTCTTGCTGCCAGGCATGGTGGCGCATGCTTGTAATCCCAGCATTTGGGAGGCTGAGACCGGAGGATCCGGGTTCACAGCCAGCCTCAGCTACCTAGTGAGGCCCTCCACAACTTAGTGAGACCCTGTTTCCAAATAAAGAATAAAAAATAGGGCTGGGGGTATAGCTCGGAGGTAAAATGCCCCTGAGTTCAATCCCCAATACCAAAAAAAAAAAACAACAACAACAACAACAACAAAAATAGGGTCTTGCTCATTTGTGAAGGGCCTTGCTAAAATTGCTGAGGCTGTCCTCATCCTGTCTCAGCCTCCCATGTACTGGGATTACAAATGTGTGCCACACCCTGCTGATTCACGTTTTTAAAAGATTGCTGGCTACTATGTAGAGACTGACAAGGCAGGGAGGAAAGAGGCAGAAGGGGGGCAGGGTGGCGAGGTCGGTGGCTACTGTTGTACCCCCAGGCAAGAGATGAAGTAGCATGGAGCTGGGTATGATAGTGCATGCCTATTATCCCAGTACTTGGGAGGCTGACACAGGAGAATCGCAGGTTCCAGGCCTGTATACCCCGGCCAGCGGGGGTTGGGAACGGGAGACCCAGGCGGCTTAACCTAAGGGAATGAAACAAACGAGGGACGCGAAAGAATGGAGGCAAGACAGGATTCTGATCAAGCCTCAATTTTTGTTAAAGAAGGGCTGCTTAGCTGGGTGTGGTGGCGCATGCTTGTAATCCCAGCATTCGGGAGGCTGAGACCGGAGGATCTGAGTTCGCGGCCAACCTCAGCTACCTAGTGAGGCACTCTGCAACTTAGTGAGACTCGGTTTCAAAATAAAGAATAAAAAATAGGGCTGGGAGCCTCAGCTACCTAGTGAGGCACTCCGCAACTTAGTGAGACTTGGTTTCAAAATAAAGAATAAAAAATAGGACTGGGGGTGTAGCTCAGAGGTAGAATGCCCCTGAGTTCCATCCCCAGTACCACAAAAA
>PVLC010022139.1:0-27133 GCA_004027655.1 Graphiurus murinus | reverse complement strand
CCACACTCAGGTAGAATTTTGAATCTTAGATTCAAAATCACATTTATATGGGGTTTTCCTTGTCCCTGCTGGCAGGGATATGAGAGAACCAAAGTATTCCTGACACCCAGAAAAACACAAATCCACACAAGGACTTGTGTGAGTGTTCATAGCAGCTTCATTCACAGCATCCCATAAACTGAAAACAAGACAAACCCCATCAGCAGGTAAATGGATAAATGAAATATGTGTGATTTATACAATGGAACACTATTCAGCAATCAAAAAGAATCAGCTACTGAAGCATTCAGCAACAGGGATGAATCTCAAATGCATAATCTTTCACTTATGCTAAGTGAAAGAAGACTGATATGAAGGAGTTTCTGTACACTGTATGATTCCATTTATTTAACATTCTTTTTTTTTTTTTTTTGCGGTACTGGGGATTGAACTCAGGGGCATTCTACCTCCGAGCTACACCCTCAGCCCTATTTTTTATTCTTTATTTTGAAACCAGGTCTCACTAAGTTGCAGTGCCTCACTAGGTAGCTGAGGCTGGCCGCGAACCCGGATCCTCCAGTCTCAGCCTCCCGAATGCTGGGATTACAAGCGTGCGCCACCACGCCCGGCTTATTTAACATTCTTGAAAATGCAGCCAGGCACAGTGGCTCATGCTTGTAATCCCAGTACTTGGGAGGCTGAAACAGGAGGATTGCAGATTTGTGGCCAGCCTGAGCTACTTGGTGAGGCCCTCTGCAACTTAGTGAGACCCTGTTTCAAAATAAGGAATTAAAAATAGGGCTGGGGGTGTAGCTAGGAGATAGAATCCCCAGTATTGAAAAAAAAATACAACCCAACCTATAGTGACTAAAATCTGATCAGCATTGCCTGAGACCAGAGCCAAAGGAGGGATAGACAGCCTAGGATCATGAGGAAACCTTTCAGGGTGATGGAAACGTTCTATGTCTTGTGAGGATGGTTTCAGAGGTGTGCACATCAATCAAAACTCATGAAATTGAACACATTAAATGGATGCAATTTATTGTAAGTTACACCTCAATAAAGTTGGTTAAAATCTATATCCTGACAATTCTTACATTTATATCTTTAATATAGATCACTCTTATGAGCTTCAGACTGTGGATCCAACTTTTCACATGATATAGCCATTCTGATATATTATTGGCATTTTGAATTTAATACATCTAAAATGATCCCTGGATTTATTCTCCACAGATGGTTTTTTACCCCCTCACCAGTAAATTTCTGTGTTTAAGAGATCTCAAAATACAGTGGTTTAAATAAAATAGAAGTTTGTTCCTGTATCACGGATGGTCTAGCGACAGGTGGCTCTGTCGTCCTAGTGTCTGGTTTCTATTTCTAGGTTCCAAGAATGCTTCAGTTCTCTCCTATCCCAGCCAGAAGGATCAGGGAAAGGGCAAAAGCAGTGCCTGCATCCTCTTTTTAGGGCATACCCAGAAATTTTATATGGCATGCTTCATAACAGGGTAGGCTGGGGACTGTTCTTTTCGTGTGTGTATTCAGCTAAACTTTATTTCTATGGTAGAAGGGAACACTGTAGTGAGAGACAGGGCTTCTGGCTTTCTCTAGGGTACATGGAGACTTGGAAAACATATTTTTTGTGGAGCCTCTATCTATGCAATTTGATTAAAAATGTATTATAAAGTTCATTGGACTATGTGAAACAGAGTGATTTATTAACAAAGATTTAGAATAATGGGTACAGAAGAGGTCCTTACATATTTATATATTGTCTAATCAGTGCACATGTCCAGGCATCTCTTCATGTTCCTTATTGTCAGTTGCATTGTTCCCGGCTAATTTTGTGTCTCCCATGCAAGAAAAATGTAGTAACTCTGTTATTACTCACAATGACATGGCCCTTCAGAAGTTTTTGTATTGAAACAGTATAGATCTTGCCACTGCAGTACCCAAATACCATTTATTTAATGCTGGTTATATCATTACTCATGATACTGCATCGTTTATCTGCCTTGTCATCAGTGACTACCGGCTTCTGATGACTTTCTCCAGGATTATCACTGTGTTTCCTTGACGATGACTCTGAAGGCAAGCCTTACTCAGAGTGGGCAGGAAAGTGCAAATGATCGATTTCTTATAGCTTTAAATTTTGTATTTGTAGGCTTATGGCATATGTGTCGAATAACACATCTTCCAAAGTTTTCTCTTTGGGCTGGAAGCACTGTGTTTGTAGAATGCGATCTCTTATAGTGTTGACTCCATCCTTGCAGAGTGCAGAGGTGAGGGGCAGAGTGAGAGGAGCAGCCCTTTGCATAAGGAGTGTCCATCCTTGACCGAGCACAGCTCAAGACTGACCCAAGGGAGCAGGGCAGCACCATATCCACCGGGACAAAGGCAGACATCCGCCTAAGGGCCCACTGCCATTGGGGAGCACAGTCTCTGAAGCCTTTGGAAGAGATGGTCAGGCCTCTGTTCTGAGTGGGCTCTAGTGGTCTTTCTTTTCCTCACTGGTGCAGGACAGGGGATGCAGCCACCAGACAGCTCTTACCTTGTTGTTCTTTTATCCAGGAGACAGCCTGTTGAGTGGGACATAGTGTCTTCAAGTTTTCGAGCTCAGCTGTATTTGGAGATAAGCATCCAATCCTCTTAATTAAAGCATGGGATGACAAGGCAGATAAACAAGAGGAAGTTATAGGCTTTCAGAAAACAATTACTAAACTGTTACAGTCATGATTCCTGGGCTTGATATCATTCCTTTAGTGTACAACAACTGGGTGTTTCTTTGGACTCTTAATCTCAGTTTTAATTTCTGAAGGTAGAGATTATCAAATCCCCCCAAGTACAGAGGCTTCTTCATCTCCGTTGGGAAGTACCATCCAGACAGGACCAGATAACTTTGGCAGAATCATGGCTGCCATCTTATCTCTGGTGAATAATTTGCAGTTCTGAGGACCCCCCCCACATTTTCATCTTTTCTCATTGGGTGTGGCCTTCCCCAGCATAAAAGTCTGTAGATGTCAATGCAATGAGACTGATGAACTCTATCACCTACTATATTTTACAGTTATATGTCATGGTATCTTACAGCCACATTGTGGAGAAATGATTGTTTTCTGTTTTAAAGATGAGCAAAATGAGATGCAGAATGATAAATAACTTTCTAAAGTCTATGTGACTTTAAAGACCTCAGTTTTTCTACCTCAGTTGTTCTCTCAAAGGGAAGGAACAAGACACAGTTTGTGCATCTCACCCTGATGCTACCTGAGAAACTGGTTTGGAGACATTTTGACTAGTCAGTGCCAAATTCCTGTCTCTTGGGTCCTTTGTTCTTGGAGGTTGTGAGCTGCAACAGGAAATATACCTCCTTGGGAGATTAAGCTGGACACAGCCTGACCATCTGCTCTGTTGGCAGGAGCTGATGTGGGCTGACTTTATGGTTAAAGGAGATGGAGCGGGGAATGTCACCGGCCAAGAGTGCTGCTGGCAGTGAAGCATGGAGACAGACAGACTCCTAAGCAGACTGATTGCTGTCCTTGGGTCAGACATAGTGGAAACTGCACATTTCGAAAAAAGGCTACGAGGTAGAGTCTTGGTAGTACAGCTTCAGTTGTGGAAGGAGATGCTTTTGGCCAGCAACCCTGCTAGGTCTCATGTTGGGGTTGAAGTTAGAGCAATAAACAAGAAAGCATAGTAGGATAGGAAGACGTTAAGCAAATACTGATGCACATGCTTATTTAATTATAATTGTGATAAACTCCATGTTGAATGTAGGGTGGTCTTTGATAGTATGTAATGGGGAGAACCAAGTCTGTGTGGGGGCAAGTTTTAGGAAGGGCTTTCCTGAGAAGGTGAAATTTTTAACAAACCCAATGGGTTATTTGTAACAAACCCTATAGATTATTCACCAGATAACCATCTCTGTTCCTTCTTTTTTTCCTCAAAGAAACCCTCCCAATCCCTGATTCACTTTTACTTTCACACATCCACCTTCCTTTACCTGGCCATGTATTTCAGGGGAGGTGGCTCTGGGATTTAGGTCTTGATTGATTTGAGTCAGTCACACAATGGTCTCAGTCCCTTGACATTGATTGGTTCAGGCATGTGTTATGTTAGAGTAAATATTACAATTTTAGTCCAGAAAAAGGGAAGCCTACTTAAAAAGGTTTTTGGGAAAAGTTTCTATGAGGAACAGGTGACTCATTTTGCCTCTGAGTGTTGGCATGGTCAGTTAACTTCGAGTGGAGCTTGCTTGAGCCAAAGGCAGAGCAGAAAGATGGAAAGAATCAGAGTTCCTGTTGGCTTTCTAAGTGTATATCTCAAATGTGGCATACTCCTAGTATTAGATTTTTAGATACATTCCTCATTGTGCAAGCAAGTTGAATTTGGATTTTTGTTATTTGCACCTACAAATATAACAAGAGCTGTCCAGGTAGTGAGTGGTTGTGGAGGGCCAACCTGTGCAAATAGAAAGTGTTCCCATGTGGCTGGAGAACAGTGATGGAGAGGAGGGGCAGGAGCAAGATGAAGCTGGAGAGTGGGTAGGGACATTAGCTAATAATTTACATGTGGGCTCCCTGCAGATATTCCGGATTATGACTCTGCATTTGTTTTTGGTAGCTCTAACAGAGTGCTATGTGATTCTTACTTGTACTTCTATATAGTGGAGAACGGGAATAATTATGTACATACCTGGCCTATAATAATACTAAATTCATGAAGAATCACTCAGTTCTTTAATTTACTTGGCAAAGTCACCCTAGCCTGATTTCTCCATTGTTGCTTAGCTTCTGAATTTGCTTTATCCAGTCTCAACAGAAATTGAATTGGATTTTCTCCCCTTAACCATTTGGGGCAGTAGTTTAGAGAGGAGTTATTTTGGTTGGGTTTGCTATAATTTTTGAATTGTTTGGTCTGGGGATCTGTGGAATAATCTGAGGATTCAAAAAAGTGACAAGGACTAAGGTCCAATGGCTCTATAGAAGAGTTTCCATGTGTTCCTAGCTGCTGAGAGAGGCTCAGGGGAGTGGTGGCTCCAAAACATAGCTGTTAGGTGTATGGTTTCTAATAAGTTAAAATAATGTAGGGTATCTACCTGCTCAGCTCAGACTGGCCCATTGTCATCATCTCTTTGACAAGTGTAGGGCATTATCTCATTTCCTACAAGACTCCCCTGGCTATTGGGATCTCCTGGAAGGAGAGCCTGCTCTGAACCATTGCCTGCAAGACTTGACCCCTGGATTCCCAATGCAGCATGGAGTTTCGGAGCTTGGATTTTGAAACTACACACCACTTAGCAGCTACAAAACTTAAGCATGTTTCTTAACTTCTACAAACCATAGTTTATTCATCTGTAAGATGGTAATAATAATAATTCCTAACTTACAGAAATGTTGTGAGGATCAAACAAAACAATTCATGATGAGTGTTCAGTAGGGCACAGATGTTCAATCGAAGGTAGCTATTATTTAAAAGCATTATTATTTATCATTACTACCATTGGTATTTGTGGGTTGGGTCCTGATCTTTCTACCAATATAGTATAGAGGACCCTGTCATCTCTGCCACTATATTAGTTCATACAATGCCACAACACAACTATTTATTGAGACATGTACAGGGACTGCATGGAGGTCAGGGAATTTAAGAGACAAAACAAACAAAACTCCCCAAACATAACTAAACAAAACCAAAGAAATCAAAACCTCACAGTTTTAAAATAGCTGGGTTTTATCATTAGCATTAATTTCTCACAATAAGATCTAATTTGAGAATATGATTGTTATTCTTAGTCTGAATTATAAAAACTGACTACAAAAATCTTTTTAAAAATTTTCTTTGCAAAAATAGGAAATAAGTCAAGCCACCTAATCTGCAGATTCATTACAAACTGCCTCATATTGAGAGAAAGAGAGAGAGAAGAGAAGAGAAGAGAAGAGATGAGAAGAGAAGAGAAGAGAAGGGAGAAGAGAGAAGAAAGATTCTTTTTTGTTTCTTAAGCGTTCATGGAACCTTCTGGGATATCTCCAGCATAAGCACAGCTCTGAGCAAGCCATGCTTTACAAAGCCAGTTATTTGTTTTACTCCTGCCAGAATATTGAAAGTTTGCCTGGCGAACAGTCCCTGAAATCAAAATGACTTATTCTCAGACTTCCTTTGCTTTTGATCCTGCTGCAGGATGGTGTGTTTTCCTAATGATGCAGAATCTCTCGTTAAGTTCAGGAAACAGGATATAAGGATAAGTCAATTGACTCAATTTATGGACATAATAAAACGGTCCCTATTACCTTCAGCAGTCAAGGCAAGACAAGGTGAAACACAGTGTTGTAAAGTTATTATGACAAAATAGTTTAGTATTTACCTGACCAAATAAAGTGAAAATACTGCATTTATTTTTGAAGCGGCATTTCAGACATTATGACCTAAAATTAATAGTGGTAGACGATCATTTATCCTGTCGCACAGGGATATTGCAGAGTTCACTCAAAGCCAGGAATATCTGCTATTAAATCATGGCAAACTAAAAAAAAATTTTTTGAAGTATTTCCTTGTGTCTGCTCTATGTCTACCGCTGGCCCCACCGAGCCAGTGTTAACAGCTAAGGCATTTCTTTTTCCATCTTGTAATATAATTAAAAACAAATTTAGAAGCAGAATAGACGTTTTGTATGTTAGAGCCCTGTTAGTTTTAGGGAAGGCATTGGCATTGCATGCAGTGGTTCCTAACAATTATAAACTCAGAAAAGAAAAAAAAAAAAGAATATAGGGGGGTGGGGAAGAAAGAAACCAAATTAACCAAATATGGTTGCTTTTGTCTTCCAGTGGAAAACAAGTCTTTGGAGTGGCCACAAGAAAAATAGATATAAATCAAATATTTTTAACTTGCTGCATTTTGAAAGAGATGGACATGAATGTAAAGGGGGGTGGTGGTGGTGTAGAAGGCTTCAAGAAGTTGAAGATATCCAGTGGGTCTGAATGATATTTGCTGTATATGAAAATAAGGGAAGTTAGTTAGGACTGAAGTGTAGTTCACTGGCTTTGGTGATTCTCTAGAATCCAGAGTCTACAGTGTAAAGTGCTTCTATATTTCTGAAGTAAGATGAGATTGTGACTCCAGGGTAGATAAGCAAGACTTTGTGGGCATAGAGCAGATGCCAGAAAGTTTCACTCCCAGCATCTAATCATCTGTTTGCAGATGCTGATTGTGAGTTGCAGAGTGGACAATAATGAGATCCTCCAAGTCTTTAATATTACCTTGTGCTCCTGACAACTCTATTAAAACTGCACCTGGCCATGCTCACCTCACCCACCCTCACTTCCAATCCACTGTACCCTATATTGCTTTTTCCTCTTTTAGTTCTACCACTTTCCAACATTCTATGTAATTTACTTTATATGTTTGTGCTGTCACCCCTCCCCCTTGTCTCATGTGAAGCCAGGATCTTTGATTTGTTCCTGCTTTATCCCAAGCATCCAGTGCAATTCCCAGCATATAGTAGGTGCTCAATAAATATTTGTCCAATGAATAAATTATATCTTTTTTCTGCATAAAACACTATAATAGTTTTTTTATTGGTCCCATAATAAAGTCTATTTTTTTTTCTGAGCTATGCCCCCAGCCCTATTTTATTTTTTATTTTGAAACAGAGTTTCACTAAGTTGTAGAGGGCTCCACTAAGTTGCTGAGGCTGACTGTAAATCTGTGATCCTCCAGTCTAAGCCTCCCAAATACTGGAATTACAAGCATGAACCTCCATGCCTGGCAAAGTCTGACTTCCTTATGTAGCATGTATGATACAGCTCCAATTTACCTACCCAAATATAGTTTGGTTCCAGCTCAACCAAACTATAGGCCATCTTGCTTGTGGGTCTTGGCACCTGCCAGCTGGTTCTTTTGCTTGGAATTCTCTTTGTCCTCTTGGCTAACTCTGATTAAATTCTTAGGACTCAATTTATCATAGTTTAGTTTTTCTAGGAGGCCTAGCTTGGTATTCCAAGGCTGTGCATTCCTACAGCACACCACCATAGCCAATTTAGGCTATATTAGCATTGACTTTCCATCCATCTCTTTCTTTTTTAGGCTGTAAGCTCTCTGGGGGCAAGAGGCAGGTTGACTTGTTCTTAGTTTTCTTTGTGCCAAGCACATTGTAAAAGGTCCATTAAATGTCTGTCGAGTCAATGAATCCCGAAAGGAAGAATATATATAATTCAAAGCCATGGTCATCGTAGCCAGTGAGATCTGGAGCAGAGTGGACTAATGCCCTTTTCTAAG
This sequence comes from Graphiurus murinus, assembly GCA_004027655.1. Taxonomy (NCBI): domain Eukaryota; kingdom Metazoa; phylum Chordata; class Mammalia; order Rodentia; family Gliridae; genus Graphiurus; species Graphiurus murinus. The sequence continues at coordinate 18,883 of PVLC010022139.1, read as the reverse complement.
GTGTTTCAGCTTTTTCAGGGAACTTACCACTTCTGGCCTCAATTGTCTTTTCACATTCAATTGCTATTGCGCCTCAAGTTAATACAGTGCAGCCATGATGCAGCGGATAAGCAGGTAGCCCTGGAGCACTACCATCTAGGTTCAAATCCCACTCTTGCCACTCACTACATGGCTAACTCCTCTCTGACTCAGTTTCCTCACTCATGAAATGGGGGTGATTATGATTATAGGTTTGGAAGGTTTACAGGTCCCAAGGTTTTATGACAGCAAATAAGTGGTGACATCTCTGTTGGGAGAGGCCCTTTTGTCCATCCCACCGCCAGCACTTTTGGCTAGTGCATGCTCAAACTCGCTTTCTCTCCTCTGTCTTTGCTTTTCCATATCTCTACCTCTGTGCTTCTCTCTGCAATGGCGGCCAGCAAGGCCACATTCTTCCTTCTGTCCCTTCTGCGGCACACTTAAGCTCTGCTGCCCCAGGCTGCCTTTCCAACTAGACTTGGTGCCTATGTTTAGGTGTATAAAGCTCAGCCCAGTGACTGAGCCATCTCCAGCTTAGCAGATACTCATTTCCCACCTTTCTTAAGGAGCAGCTGCAGTTTTAAATGGCAAATGTCTTCTCATCATTACAGGTAGAAGGGAAAAATAATGACGATAAGAACCAGAACAGGGTACGTATGTGTGACAAATAATCTCATTCTTTGTGAAGCAGAAAATACTAGGGAACTATCCAGTCCTCAGCTTTTGCTTTGCTTTTGAGACAATGCAGCTCCCTTTGACAAGAACAGGACTGGTGGAGGCCTTACCTAGCAGCAGAAGTCCTTGCCTGAGAGCTGTGTTGGAAGCAGCTACATTAGCGGGACTGAGCTGCTGCCACACTGTAAATGCCAGCAAATAAAAGTGTCAGCAGCCTGGGCCGTGGGCGGCTGACAGGGCCTGGAGTTTAGTGCTCTTCTGTTGAGATTGGTTGAGATTGGCCTTTGTAGGGGGCTGCTTCATATCCAGCCCGCATGAGTAGTGATTGAAAGTTATTTTCTACTGATGGCTCATCCTGACCCTAGGAAAATGCGTCTGGGGGTCTCCTTCCAGCCGCAGCCCACCAGGGAAGGAGAGATAGCTACTCAACTTGAACTGCCCTCTCTCTCCAACAGATGGCTCCATCCTGGTTAACGGATGACATTCTGAACGGTTGGTGGAAGCTTCACCTCTGCCTGTCCTGATAATAGAATTTTTGTATTACTTCTCATGGGACTCATAATCACATAAAAAAAATATAAGAAGACTCGTTTTCTTTTCACCACTGGATGTATTTATTTACAAAGAGGGACTTTAAATGGCCAGAGGCACATACACTTACTGGTAGTAAAACTCCACCCTGTGATTCACTGATTTCTCCAGCCTGCTTCCTGCAGCGTTGAGGCTTTGTAATGTCACAGTGCTCCAAGGGGAGGCTCAGCCAGTGCTGCCTCGTGCCACTGGACAGATGATTCCTGCGTTTGGTGAGTTTGGCAAAAGCAAATAGTGGTTTAGGCCTAAGGGTACCTTTTACATTTCAATTTGAAAGAGAGAGATACAGTTTTGGCCCTTGAAATTGACCATGTAGGAGAAAATGCTGGTTTCTGTGCAGCAAATTGTCCCCAGTCTGGCTTCCAAAGCCTGTCTACCAATAGCAGGATCCTAGCTGTGCGGCCAGGGAGGTTGTGCCAGGGCGAAGGCTCAGGAGGGGAGAAAAACAGAGCCACATGTTGCTAAATGCTGTCTGTAATGGGCATGTTAATGGCTTGGAAATCATAGTCAAGCATTTCAAATGGTGTTTTTAAAGAGTTTTTAAGACATGGAGAAATGCCTCAGATCATTAGTAAGTAGGATGCAAAATATACACAGTATGGTCTTCATTCTGTAAAACAATAGGGATTAAGAGAGACATATACCAAAAAGCTCGTGGTGGGTGGCAAACTTAGGGTTTATTTTAGTCTTGTGCCAATCAATAGTATCCTGTGATTTCCAGGCTTCTTATAGTGAACACATATTATTTGAACACATATTATTTTAAAAATCTGCATACAATAAATGTTTATTTACAAAAATAAGGTGGGCTACTTACATCAGCGACAATTATAAAGGATCTGGTCTTTTACAATGAAGCCAAACCTCTGATTATCCCTTTTTGTCATTCTCTGTGGGTAGGAAAAACAGCCCCTGCTGACTTTCCTTCTATTGTGATTTGCTGTGCATTTTCTCACATCGGAAATAATGACGTACTAAGTATGAGCTGGGTTAGCACATATGTGATAGATGCTGACTTTGGGGGCAAGTCAGAGCCACGTGCTTTTAGTTCTTATGCATAAGGGCTCCATCTTTACATCTTAGAGCAGTGTGATAAAATTCCACACTCCCCCCAAAATTGTAAGATGCATGTATACAGTGAATATATTTACATATAAACACTTGCCAGTGTTACTACTGTTATAACAGAATACTTTAAAAAAGAGAAATCAGGTAAATAAACATCCTAAGTAACTGAAATTTTATTTTTGACATTTGACTCTTTTAGAGAAAAAGGTAAGTTATTTTACTGAATAACTTCAATCTTCTCTTATCACTATAGTGAAACTGGTAAGTACTAAATGAGCACTTTACTAGATTTATCCTTAGGTTGTATGTGATCAGTCTAATCTCCTGTGTCATTCACATCTATGTTTATGTTCTACAATAGAAGTTCTAGAAATGTATTTTGTGGAATGATTGTTCCATGACATGTTTGTGAAAAAAGAGTTCTGTGTTCAAAAAATTTTTAGAAACAGTAGGTACTGTATACCTTCTAACTCTATTCTCAATGAATGCATGCATGTTAAAGGTTTGGAGAAGTTCTGCAGTTAAGAAATCCTTTATACTCAGTTTATACTAGCATTTCCCAATCTTATTCAGCTAGATAAAGAGAAGCACCCCTTCCAAAGCACTACAAGGTCCAGTGTCATAGAAGCAACATTAAATGACTTTCTTTGGCTATGTTTAAAATAAGATAGAAAAGTAGACAAAATAAGCAAGATTTTCTATTAAAAAATAACTTAAAAGGGTTTATGCCTATGTTGTAACCCTTTGCCCCAAGCCTTTTGATTAACTGTAGGAATTCCTTATATTCCCAAGTGGCTATAGCAACCATTGATTTAATTCGGGTCACAAAAGTCTGGAGGTCAGAGTCCAGTTCTCCTTGGCCATGTCTACCCCTTCCAATTTATTCAGTGACTTCAAGGTAGCACCTGCAGTAGCTGCTGTTGGTCAGTTTGGTATAGAATGTAAGCACTTCTTCCCCACCTCCTCCTCCTGCTTCAGAAACATCTCTCTTCTATTCCTTCCAGCTTCTCCTTCTCCCAAAAACCACTGAGTGAGTAACAGAAGCTCTCCCTTTAACATCCTTTGGTCTCCCAAGGTGATCATTTACAAGCATGGGTAGACAGATCTCCCATTAAACAGGGACATGCTTGCCCCCATTAAAAGGATTTTTGTTTTTGTTTTTTAGTAGCACATCTTTGAGGATATTATGTCATTGAATGTCTATAAAGGCTTCCAGGCTTACGTTGTTTGTGAAATGTGTGTGTTTTCAAGGACAGTGGCTCTATTTGTACAGTGTCTAATGTATTGGAATCTTCCCTTATTATCTCTTTGTGCTTTTGAAATCAGTCCTTGTTCTTATTGAAGTGTGGGCGAATCCATAAACAAAGAGAAATGGTTGCGATGTCATAGTTGCTTTACAAAAGGTATCCATGACAAGGCTAATTGATTCAGGGGACTTCATTTTCAATAAAGGAACTGAGATTAGTTTACTGTCGATCCTAATTATTCCATCCATCAACCATTTGTTGCCCTGGGCAACTGGCATCATTTTTGCCGCTTGCTAATTTTAGCTCACTTTACTTAGTGAGGCTTGTTTCTTTCATTTCATTTTTGTGGATTTGGGTGTAAAAAAAAAGGAAATGATAAATTTATGGGTGACTTCTAACCTGTGCTATGCTGAATGCAGCAACAGACGATATTTACTCTTTTTTTTAATCCATTGATCGAAATCCATACACTGTGTGTGTTTGTGGGAGTGTGCACCAGTGAAACAGACATGAACCTGCAAGTGAGCATAATCTAGCCTACTTGCAAAAAAGCCAATATGAGTGAGGGGAAAATATAATTAACCATTGTCACAGGGTATTTGGTCACCAGTCTCAAAAGAGAACTGAAGTTCTGGCTCTTGCAATTTAAATTTGTCCTTTTCCATATATTACTTTTAAACAGGTTTTATTTTTGTTTTGCCAAACTTCAAATACTGTGCCACCTTTCTGCATGTAGTATGTCTTTCTTTCTCATCCATGCTCTTGATGTGTCTTTGACTTCTTTGCCTCTGCATAGTAGTCTGTTCCTGGACCACTTTGATTATAGTTGATTCAGACAGAAGGATCTTCTAATTGGAGCCATAGGTGGCAGGAGGAGGAGCAAAATCCAGGAATTTTCACCAATGAAACATAATAAAATACATCTAGAAAAAAAATGACAATGCTGAAATTCTGGGAACGTATTTTGTGACTTGATCAAAGACTGCAACCTAATATAGATTGTTTAAATACTACAGTTAGATATCTACTTGTCTGGGTAGATAACTTTGACTTTTTTGGAGCCTGTCTCATCTTTTATGTTGAGGCCAGATTTACAGCTGCTTGGTACCTGCTGATCTTTCTAATTGTTTTATATCATTGGCACATGACTACCATGTGTAAATCTCATCACACATATGCAGAGTTCTCTATTGTAATTGAATGACATTCAAAAAAAGAGAATTCAATGCATTTAACTTTTCTCTCCTTTTTTTTTGGTTGTTTTTGTATGGCAATTACAATAGTTTCCAGGTCACATATACAACTTCTGCCTTTTTCAGAGATCCTATTTGTTGCAAGGAAAAGAAATTCACTTTAAGAAAGGTCAAGTCAAAGTAGTGCTGATTGAAAGGGTACTAAGGGTCAGTCACATGGGACCTAGTTATGTGAAATGTAGCTGGGCTTCCTGGGAATTAGATCACCAGAAAGTGATTCTGTCTCTCTGAGCCTGCTGTGTTTTTTTTTGTTGTTGTTGTTGTTTGTTTGTTTGTTTTTAACAAATATTCCATTCTTCTCTGTGGCAGATCAGCTTTCTTTGAAAGGCTCTAAGTTTTGTGCCCAAAGGACCTGACTACCATTGTATGACCCATGTAAAGTTCATGCCTAACACAATCTAATGGACTCTTGCTGACTCCTTATTTCTCTTAATTCAAATGAAGGGTTATTGTTGGTTGATCTCCCCCACCAGACAGTAAGCTCCATGTAGGCAGGAGCTGGAGCTGTTTTGCCTATCAGTGTATTCTCCTTGCTTAGTTCATGACCTGTAGTAGATATACAATAAAATAGTAACTCCAAAATCTGGATCTTCTGAGGTTTATTTCTGTTGTCTGATATTTTCTTCTCTTGGTTTTGTTTCAGTGGTCTCTTAGTGAACACTGATCATTGTATGAAAAATTGAAGAGATCATTTGTACTTATAGATGATGTTATCTCCTAGAAAGGATGCATTCTTGCTTCTAATACTTAGGTGCAGCTATAGGATAGAGGATAATTATCTTTTTTTTAATTTTTAATTTTTTTTGCAGTACTGGGAATTGAACCCAGGGGCATTCTACCTCCAAACTACACCCCCAGTCCTATTTTTTATTCTTTCTTTCTTTATTTTTTGCGGTACTGAGGATTGAACTCAGGGGCATTCTACTTCCGAGCTACACCCCCAGCCCTATTTTTTATTCTTTATTTTGAAACAGGGTCTCACTAAGTTGTGGAATGCCTCACTAGGTAGCTGAGGCTGGCCGTGAACCCGGATCCTTCAGTCTCAGCCTACCAAATGCTGGGATTACAAGCGTGTGCCACCATGCCCTGCTTTTATTTTTTATTTTGAAACAGGGTCTCACTAAGTTGTGAAGGGCCTCACTAAGTACTTGAGGCTGGCCGCAAACCTGGATCCTCCTGTCTTAGCCTCCCAAGTACAGGAATCACAAGCATGCACCACCATTCCTGGCACTAATTATCTTAATCCAATCTAAGAGTGAGTTTAATTTGTGTTTAAGTCTTCACAGAGATTATTATTATTACTATTAATATTAGGGTACAGCACATCAGTGATTCCATTGGGAAGTTTTGGGGTTAGGACCTTTTTTTTTTTCAAAAATAATTACTATAAAATTAATTATAATTCATATTAATTATGAGTTAAGGCTCACACTAATGTGAGTCTCTCTGTAACATTTCCATACATGCATATATCATGCTTTGTTTGAATCCACCCTCTTGAATACCCTCTCTCCCTCATCCTTCCAGTAGGACTTTGATTCTTGGTAGACCCTGAGGTTTTAATTTCAATAGCAGAAAACTCTTCAGCTTTTCAAGCTCAATCATTACTTAAAGTCCCTCAAAGAGAAAGGTGCTGTCAAATGTTAGGCTCATCTCTCTAGGCTTTCTTTTCCTTTTCTCCAGAATCTTGATCCTTGGGTTTTGAAATGTTGGTGGTTCTTTTATTTAGTTTTGTCGATGAGGAGGGTATTTTAGCCTACCTGGTTGTTCTTGGCAAGAGGCTTGGGTTTAGCTGGGCATGCTGGCACATGCCTCTAATCTCAGTACTTGGGAGGCTGAGACAGGAGGATTGTAGGTTCAAGGACTCAGCAATAGAGTGAGCGTCTCAGCAACCTAGTGAGAATCTGTTTCCAAATAAAAATTATAAAAAGGGCTGGGGGTGTAGTTCAGAGGCAGAATACTCCTGGGTTCAATACTCAATACCACAAACAAAACAAAACACAAAAAATAGAGAGTTGATTTGTTGCTGGTGTAAGTTACCATAGTCAAACATAGAATCTGTAATGGTTTGGATTTAGGATATTCTCCTAGTCCTCATGGAAATAAGGTAGCAATGTTGGAAGTGGGGCTTATTTGCTATCAAGCAGTTCCTGGGAGTGTTGCTCTGGGGATGGTATCAGGTTCTCTCCTCCCCTTGTTCTCTCTTTTTGCTTCTACCCTCCATGATGCGGGAACAGTCTTTCTCTCTCTCTCTCCTCTTCCCACTGCTATGCCCTGAGCTTCAGACCCTGGCTTCACATGGACTGAATCCAGAATCTCCAAAAAACCATCAGCAAACAAATCTTCCTTCCTATAAATTATGTGGTCAGTCATTTTGGATTTTGGCAGTGAGAATGTTTACCAAGACGGAACCCAATTGAGTAATAAATGAATAATGTATTCTAGAGGAAGCATTTGATGGGCCTATTTTTGGAGTAGGCATTTCTACTGGTTTGAGCATCCCTGTCCAGAGGGTGTGGATGATGGGTGTTATACTTAGAAGAGCTGTTAAGCTATGAGTAAGCTGAGCTAAGCCAAGGGGAGGAGTTTGGTATGGCGGGCATTGTCACAGTGAATGCTTCAGCCATCACTATCATTTCTTTTATTGATACTTTGCCCTCAGAACTTTATGATTCATGAAACCTGCAACTTGGGTTTTCTCTTCTGGTTTCAGTACTCTGGGATCTATATTCAATATTCACATTAGCTGTTATTCTAATACCTTACAGGGTTTAGCCATCCCTCATTTTTACTATCTCCATCTTCATCAGCCTGTACATCTAAAACCCAAATGTCCTAGATATTATAATGACCAGCTTTTCACTGTTCCTAACACTGTCTCTTTCTTCCTGCCCCACACATTCTTAGACTTTCCGAAGCCCTAGGTTTGGAATGGTCAAAGTTTAGCCATTATGCCTTTCTCTCTCTACCCTCTTCAACTCTTTCCACTCCTCGTATGTGGAGTTCCCCAACAGCTGAGGTTCATTTCTGTGCCCAGTGTCCAGAGCGCTGGAGAGTTTGAGGACAAAACATGACAACTGAGCAGCAGGACAGAATGAAGGACCAGTGACAAACTAGGACAAACTGAGTTTCAAAAATAATTTGGTAAGAGCACAGAATACCTCTCTTTCTCCTAAAATACATTGCTTGGAATAGCTTCAATAAAGGGTCTAAATGAAAATACCTAGATGAATTTATGAATTGATGACAACACATCCATTCTTGCTTGGATGGTAGTTTAGAAATTAAGGAATAAAAATAAAGAGTCAGTACTACATTGGGGGGGGGGTGGTAGTGGTGGAAAGGAGCAAGAGGATGAGTTAAGAAATAAAGTTTTTCAATTTTGCATGGTGAAAAATTTGCTTCTTTTTTTTAATCAGTTTGGAAAAATTGAAGCTATACCCCATAATACCTTATATCCTATATGGCCTCCTCAATTTGCCACTGAGACATAGTGATAACTTCATCAGTACCATAACGTCTACTCACACCTTATATTCTCTGTATGCATTATCATTTCATTGTCACCACCACTCTCTGAGATAGGCATTGTTATGATCACATTTATAGGTAATGAAATGGAGGCACATAGTTTCCTCAAAGTCATATAAAGCTTGGTAAATGATAGTGTCAACATTTCAGTTCTGGGGATGACATCAAAGTCTTATTTTAAAATACCACACTAAGCTTCTTTCCCAAATGCATGTAATATTAAAATTATTATTTTATGACTGTCTACATGATAAGAAAAATACATGAAAACACTATTTTCTGTAGGAAAAGGGGCTATATAGCATAACATTAATTTAATTAAAATTTCTATATTAGAGTATTTATCAAACTGCTGTAATAAAATGTGGTGGCTCATTCAAGATAGATGACCATTTCTCTTTCATATAACAGCCTCGAGGAAGGCAGAAATCCAGGGTCTTGAGGAATCAAGGTTCCTTTTCTCTTATTGCTCTGCCAGTCTTGAAGGTGTTGCCCAAGTCTGTCTGGCTGAAGCTGGTATTATGTCCACATTCTACCCCATAGGAAGTAGGAAAGAGAGAAGAGTGAAAACTCAGGGTTCTTAAAAGTCAAGAGTTGAAAGTTGCACATGGCATTTCTACTCATATCCTATACATAAGAACTTAGTCACATGACCACATCTAGCTGCAAGGGAGTCTGAGAGTTGAATTGTGCTAGACAATGAGAATATACTGATAAGCAAAACAACTTTGACTACTGTCTTTGTGGAGTATATGCCTGGTGGAGGAGAACAATCAACACTCTCTGGATGGTTTCATGCCTTGTTAAAACTCACGAGGGGATTATACTTCTAAAAAGGAAAAGGAATAATTAACAGAGGACAGTTAACAGCCTTTGCCCAATTTCTAAATTAGTAATGCAAACAATAATGTATTTATGAGTTTGGAATTTTTAAAGTTAGCTGGCATCCACTGTAAGTGATTTTTTTCTTTATAATAAAACTATTTTGCCTTGGATATAATAAAGATAATCAGACTAATATTCCATCTTAAAGCATGTTGTATAGTCTAAATTGTTTTAAAACTAGAATAGATTACAGGGCATTGTTTTATTGCGAAAGGTATTATAAACACTGTTGAAATAAACTTATCTATATAATTAAAGGATATTTATGGGTACACATTATATAGGGCATCTGACTAGATATTTGGAAACAACTTACAGAGATTCGTTTTTGACATGCTATCTTTTCTCTATTTGATTTGTGAGATAAGATTGATGGGTGTACACGAAGAACAAAAGGGGATTAAATAACAGGGTTCAGCCTCACACCAAGTATGCGTCCTGATTTTAAAACAAACAGCACATCAGCACAAATGCTCATGACTTGAAGCCTCTAGGCTTATCATCCTTGGGCAAATTAAGAAGAATCCTTAACCCCCCTGTGGGGTCCAGTACAGAATGCAGTCATCTGGGCAGCTTGCAGCCCAGGGACAATAATTACATCTAGGACTGCAGCTTTTATAGGCAAAGAATGATTGCTCTGGAAATTTCTGTGCATGAATATTGATGAAAATTCACAGTGATCTGGTGTACCATACACCATGTAAACAAAATGCCCGTCTGGGTGCAGCCAGTCTCTGGCTTACTATCCTCTGCCATTATGCAGTGAGGCTTGGCTCCTGAAGTCAGGGTGTGTTTGTGTTGGTGATTGCAAATGGTCTTTTTCTTGCATAGTTTTGCAGTCCTGTTGGCCTGGAGCAATTGTTAGTTTTAGTTCATAGACCAGGAAGAAGGTTCTCTGGGGATGGGTATTCAGAGTACAAAACTGGAAGCTGTAAATAGCTAACACAGTACAGTCCAGCAACCTTGACAGATGAGAGAATCAAAGCCTGTGAAGTTGAGGCTTCATCATGGTTTCCTGGCTAGTTCAGGGCAGTTAGGTCTGAACTTCATCTCTGGACTCCCAGTCCAGTGCTCTTTTTCATTGTCACTGCTTTTATTATTTATAAATATTAGGCAACTTGAGACTTCACTCAAAGCTTTTTGAAAAAGTTCCATTTGTGTGTGTGTGTGTGTGTGTGTGTGTGTGTGTGTGTGTGTGTGTGTGTATGCCAATATAGAGTCTAAAAAATTTCGATTTTCTAATGAATTAAGCATTTTCTGAGACTTACTCTTCTTTCTTTCTCTTTGGAGAGCAGCAGTAGTACTTGAAGTTAAAGTTACTGTGAGACTAGGAAGTCTCTCAACTTGAGGATGAGAATGTCTCACCTGGGAGCAGCCTGTCTTTTGGGTGAGTTGGCTAATGCCTCGACAGCATTGGCTGGCATCTCTGAGGGAGTCTGAGGTAGGTGCTCTGGTACCCACAGATTAATTTACAACACCTCTTTAAGACCTTGCATTTTCAGGGGTGGGGTGGGAGGAGAGAGAGGGAGAGAAGAGGAAGAGGAGCGAAGGGAGGAAAGGGAAAAGGTACAATTACTTTCTCTTCTAATTGTAAAATATGGCAGCTGAAGTTTAGCAAGATCGTTGTTCAACTATTGTCGGACTTTAACCTGCTCCTTTATAGGGGTCCTTTTCTTCCTCCATAATTCTTTCTTCTTTAGCTTCCCATTCCCTTTCAAAAGGCACTGGTAAATAGAAATGTTTCTCACTTTAGTACAATGTTGCTGGGGGAGAGGAACAGAGTTCATTTTTGTCTGGGGATTTTAGAAACCCCGACTCTCATAGAAACCCTTGAGAATGGTGGGGTGCTGCAGAACTGTAAAACACTCAGTTACACGGGTATTTTAAAACTGGTGTTTCCGAGGGGGCGATTTGATTAGGTAATTACCCTTGTAAAAGAGCAACTTAATCTGTTAGATACTCCCCCAGCAGAAAGCTCATCATACTACCTTGGTTTAGAAGAATCTCTTCACAAATTGTGCTAAAAAATAATCAGAAATTTTAAAAAAGCAAATCTAATTTTTCAATAAAAAAATCAACTTTAAAAATTCCTCCCTGGTGGTCTAGTATTATTAAATATTCTTCTAGATTTTTTTTTAATCTTGCTTTATTGGAAGGAGAAAAAACAATTATCTGTAAACGTAATTTTTAATGCATGGTAATAAAAATAAATGGCACAGTTCTGCCGCAGTTCACCTAAATCTTCTTCCCTGGTGGTCTCGTGGTATTAAATAATCGGTACCACATGTATTCATCATTTGCTGACAGCGAAAGAAAAACTTTGGCATTTTATTGTCTAAAGAAACAAGCGCAATGTTATTTCGGCTTCTGGGGGCAACTTTGCTGATGGTCTGTGAAGAAACCTCCGTTTTCCTTGCTGGTGGGCTGTGCTTTTTGTTAATTTACATGGCAATTAGTATAAAGCCACAGACGGGCACTCTTTACAAGGTTGATTTGCGTTCCTCTTGCAGGTTGCCCTGAGAATGATTTAGCTTTTCTGCACTAATTGGGGTAAAGAAAGTGTGTAATATATTGTTAACTCTGTGTTGGGTGGGAAACTATTGCAATTGATTAGCATAAGAAAAAGAAAGTTATTTTGGAATCAGTGCTATTTTTTCTTTCCCTGCCTTCCTTCCTCCTCTTCCCCTTCCCTGCCCTCCCTCTCTATCTCCCTTCCTTCTCCCGAAATTGTGTATAAGGTGAGCTGTCAGCGCCCCAGGAGTCTACACTTTAGTTCCTTGGGCCTACTTCCTTCACTTGGGTGAGGCTGAATTTAATTCTACTAATAGAAATAGAAAAATTCAGCTGGACATGGTGGCACACGCTTATAATCTCAGTACTGGGAGGCTGAGACAGGAGGCTCATGGGTTCAAACCTAGCTTCAGCAACTTAGCAAGGCCCACTACAACTTAGTAAGATGCTGTTTCAAAATAAAAAATAAAACAGGGCTGGTGGAATAGCTCAGAGGCTCAGAGGTAGAATGCCCTTGGGTTCGATCCCTCGTAACACACACACACACACACACACACACACACACACATACACACACAAGAAAATTCAAGCTAGAAACTCGGTTCACATTTTCATTTCTGTGCATTAGAAACAGTACTTTGTTTCCTTTTGTGAAAAAGGCTGGATTTATAGAAGCTTGTGTGAGAAGGTGAGGTGCCCTGACAATGCATGTACATCCAGAATGCAGTGTTCTTCGGAGAATGGAGAGGCACGGTGGTTGTCTGGAACACACAGAAGTGATAAATGCTAAAAACAACTGTTATTTTTCAAGAAAATCAGAAATGAATTAATTCCTTCCAGATTTTCAGTTATGAGTCTTTTGTGAAAGTAAATGTGTTTGCATTTTTTAGGAAAGAGTTGGAAAACTCACTTTTGTAAGCATTTGTTAAAATTTGAGCTGGGTGTGGTTGTAGACGTCTGTAATCCCAGTACTTGGGAGGCTGAGACAGGAAGATTGCAGATTTGAGGCCAGCCTCAGCAACTTATTGAGACCCTGTCTCAAAGTAAAATATAAAAAGGGCCTTCAGAGTTGCTTTATGTTTCACCATAAGCCCTGGAAAAAGTGTAATGTGGATATTCAGTGTAGACTTACATGTGCAGAGCTTGCCATGTTCAGAGGCATCTGTAAATGAGAAGTCCCCATCCGACCGGTAGGAGATGCAACTTTGATTTCACTACTTCAAGGAAATTGCAAGATGCAACGAATTCAAAACAAAGAAGTAACACAGATCTTCTTTTGCCAGGGTCTCCCCAGGGCCCCCTACCTTGAGGGGAGCAGTCCATCTTCCCTCCTAAGAAGCCCAACTGTGTGAGCTGTGGACACTGTCCCTGCCAAAGAGTTTGTCCTAGGCTAGCAGTATAAAATGACTATCTTTAACTCCGATAGCGATCTTCAGCCTGAGATTGGAAACGTGTGCACTGGGATTGGCTGGAGCTGCCGCTGCCAGCCCGTGTGTGGCGGGATGAGTGGCAGGATGAGTCTCCACTGGGTTCTGAAGCGTTCCGGGGTTTACGGCGAGTCAGGCCTTCCGCTGGAGCCCTTATTAATAGGTTTTATTTAGGCGGCCTTTTAGTGATGGACTAGAGAGAAAGGCTTTTTCTAAAAGATTTGAAAAGTGGCATGGAAGCTCTGGAGGGAACAGGTTTTAATTTTGTGGGGTTTTGATTTTAAATGGTAGTTGATGCTGTGGCTTTCCCTTTAAACTTCTCCCCCAATTGATGCCAGCCATGTCCCTGGACTTGTGGGGGAAACTCCCGCACGATGTAGCAATTACTGATTTATGTTCCAGTGATAAGAATGTGTTTTATTTTGGTCATAATATTTGTTCAATTTAACTACTATGTACTGTAAAGTATCATAAAAACTTCTCCTCTGATCAAATGTTATGAGACAAAGGATCATAAACTGCTCTTAATCCAGGCACTCTACTCCTGGGCTATCTGCAGGCATGCCACCATGAAGAGAGGACAGACCAAGTCCCTGAGGATAATTTTCTCTGCCCTCCTACTCATATTTTAAAGTCAGTCCCCAGTATAGGTCGTTGAGCCTCTCCAATGCTTGCTTATCAGCAGATGGGCTCTTTCTAAGCTTGTATAAAGCCTAGACAAGCTTAGAAAGACTCTTAATTTCTCCTGGCTTCATCTCGATGTCTCATCAATCTTCCCCAAGCAGTCTCTCTTGGCACTTACGAATTCCACTGAGTTTTGCTGTTAACATTTGATCTTGGCTTGGGTTCATGTACATTCTATGATCCTAGCTAAAGAAAGTAAAAAAAAAAAAAGACCCTTTTACCTTCTTATCTTGGTATTTTGATCAATTATTATTTGGGACATTGGGGCTCTTTTCTTAAGTCAGTGTTCAGCTCAGTCTTCCGTCTTGGACTAAGCTCATGAAATAATAAGTAGGCAGGGCTGGTTCCTCAGTGCCAGATCACTATTCGGGATCTAGGGCCTGGACTTCTCTTTGTCCCCAGTACTGCCACTGCGGGAGTGACCTTGTGATCATCCCTGTTTAGTATTCTTCGGAGTTCTCCATAGTCCTTGGAGGGAAGTCTCTCTACCCTTGGTGATGGAGCCCTGCTCTATCTGTAGGCTTATCCCTAGGACTATCACCTGGCCATCCCCGTCGGGTCTCCCCATTACTGCATCCTTCAGCCACAGGGAACTACTAGGGATCTCTAAAGGATTTACCATGAGCCCAGCTTCACCCAAAGAGTCTTTCCTGCTGCCCTTGTTGGCTTCTGTGGCATCCAGTGTGGGCCATGGGAGCTGGATGGTGAGGGGCTGCACTGGGAACTGCCATTTGACCACCTTATCAGGATTCTACCTGACAATTCCCACCCAATTAGACACCAAAACAAACAAGTTTTATGCCCCTTTATTTCTTCTTGTGGGATGAAAAGAATCACATCTTCTGAATATGTTTTTTCCTTCTTTTTGGTATTGAGGATTGAGCTCAGGGAAGTTCTGCCTCTAAGCTCTACTACGGAGAAGAGGAGAAATGATTTTATTGTCTCTGTGTAAGTCGTTCCTTGGCCACGTCCCCCTGCGGAGTGTGGGGATCTGGGTGGTGGATAACGAAGTTTAGTCCATCGTTTCGGTCCAGGTAAAGAGAGGAGCAGGATGGGGCATGGCCAAAGCTTGGACGGAGTGCCTTTGGGTAATAATTTATGTTCATCTTTGGAGACTATGAAGATGTTTACATGAACAAATAACACCGTTTACAAGTTCGATCCTTCTATAGATTTTAAATGCCATTTTATTAAAAGGCTAATAATTCACATTTCAAAAATGAATCATTGAACCTCTAATAATTTATAATCATTAGGTCAAATAGTCAAGGAGGGCTCATGGAAGGGTAGGGGAGATAGCTAAGGCAGGGAAGCATGGTAGTTAAGCAGCAGACTGAAGATCTGCTGTGTGGCTTTGGGCAAGTTACTTGGTTTCTCTGGGTTCAGTTTTCTCATCTGTGAAAAATGGGGAATATATATGTGTCTCCATCACTGAGTTGTTATGAGGAATATAACACTTTAATTCATGTAGTGTTTATATTAGTGACTGATATTTAACAAATATTTACTGAGCACCTCCTATGATATTTCAGTTATTAATTTTTTAAAATAGCAGTTACCTATTTTTGAACATCTCTAAAGAAACCTTGAACATTTCTGTTTACTTGCCTTTCTTTGCGGTAGAATCTGAGGTCCTTTAGTCATCTTTGAATCTTTACCACTTACTCTGCAGAAAACACCCCAAATTATTTCTCAAATGAATTAAAGAGCAAATGGTATTGAACTGCTGCTTCTTCCTGCTTTCTCCTTCATCATGGAGAAATGAAAGAGCAGCACGGATTCTACCATGGTGTATGATTACTCTCTGGGGCTTTTCTGACCACGGCAATTAAGAATTCACAAAGATGATTAATCTTACATGGCTATGCTAGTAAAATAACTTTGATGGGCTCATTGAACTGGAATTTCCCTGAAGGGTCATAGAAGCCATCTCCCTGCTTTTGGGCAGGTGGTTCTAATATACTGTAGAAATGTTAGCTGTGGACTATTTCTAATAAATCTCCCAAAGAAAAAATTTTGTATCTTCCTTGCTGCTAATATAGAATAATTTAGTAGCCTATATCTCTTAAATGAGAACTTCATTGGGTAGTTTTCAAGACACTAAAGATTTAGGTGAGGTACGATGAGAAGGAATGTTGGACTGAAATGAATTTCCATTCAGGTAGCTGTTTTTTTCTACGTTAGAGATTCTTTGAAAATAAAGATAGGTGAATATCAATCCAGTGTGCCTTAATTGGAATTCTATTTGAGAAGAAGTCCATTGATAATCCATCAATTGATTCTCCATCAGGTGTTTACTGAGTGCCTCTGTGTATTAGGCACCCTGCTCCAGGCTGAGACTTAGTAGTGCACACTATACAACAGGTCCCTGCCCTTTTGGAGCTGGTAGTCTAATGGTGAAGCTAGAATTTGTACAAGAATTAAGCATAAACTAAGTATTTTAAAGGAGAGTTTAGTTGAGGAATTTTTTTTTTACATTGGAGATTGAACCCAGGGGCATCCACCTCTGAGCTACTCCTTCAGCCTCTATTATTTTGAAACAGGGTCTCACTAAGTTGCTGAGGGTCTTGCTAAGTTGCACAAGCTGGCTTTGAGCCATCCTCCTGCCTCAGCCTCCTGAGTACTGGGATTACAGGCATGTGCCACGATAGGCCAGCTTCCAGGAGTTCTTTCTAGAGCACTGGCCTTTAAAAAAATGGAAAATGGGAAAAAATTTCCTCAAATGAAGTTGGATAGGCAGGTAGGATCAGAACTTGACAGGTCTCCTCGGGCATAAGTGATGGCTTTGGACTTTGTCCACATGGCTGAGCTATTCTATATTTCCCTCAGTTCCTCTTAGTGCCTGGTTCTGGGTTACTATAGGCCATGAGAGACATTTTGTGAGAGAGCTGAAAGGCAGATGTTAAGCAGCAGCCACACTTTGCAGGTGTGAGAGCATCAGTGCAGGCTTCCGGTGGTAACAAAACCTTCGATGTGCCTGAGATTCGCTCACTCAGCTTGTCGGTGTGGAACAGCACTTAGGTCTACTGCTCTTCCGGCTCTTGCAGGAGCTCTTCCTTCAGTTTCAGCCAAGGATAAGGTTGAAGGTGGTGAGAGGCAGACTCAGGTTCCAGTTTGTCTTCACAGTTTCCACTCATCTTTCTGGATCTCTGTTCATCTCAGGGGTTGCAATTTGTCTTTGCTCTTGTCCACACCCAGCTTCCTTCTGATCACCAGTCCCATTGTCTAGATCGTTTTAATCTCAGCACTAGCTGTGGAGGCAGCAGCTGACATAGACTTGCTCTATCACAAGTGTGTGAGGTTTATCCCCTTTAATAAATCCTTTATTCTTTAGCTGGGGGTCCTACTTGACTGATGAACCCTGTCTCATACACTATGAGAAGGACTTAATGAGCAATGGTGGCCACTGAAGAGGGATGGATCAGAACTTTCCCCATTCTGTCTGCAGTGTGGAGAATGGTCTGGAGTGGTGTAGTCAGGTCACGAGCAGATGCGAGGAGATCAATGCACAGAGGATGCCAATGCCAAGCAATAACCATGCCTCTATTTTCTTCATAGCCCAGAGCTAGATTACTTCTCCAGCCTTTTCACATTTTGTTGAGGTCACATGATGGAGGCCTAGCCAACAGCATGAGAGGTGTGGTGTTTGCTGCTCCTAGACTAAGAAAAGTGCTCTCTTTCTCTCTCTGTCTGTCTCTGTCTGTCTGTCTGCCTCTGTCTGTCTGTCTGTGTCTGTCTGTCTGTCTGTCTGTCTGTCTGTCTGTCTGTCTGTCTCTCTCTCTCTCTCTCTCTCTCTCTCTCTCTCTCTCTCTCTCAGGTCTCTGAACAACTGTTTGCAATAAGAGTCCCACCACCAACTTCCATTGAACGCTGCTTGCTGGGTAGAGAAATAAATTTGTGGGTTAGATCACCCAGATTTAAGGAGCAGACATTATTTAAATTGAGTACTACAGAATGCAGACAATAGATAACGATGGAATGAGGTACTGACAATGGAAGTGAAGAGAGATATTTAGAAGGTAGAGTCAGGAACTCTTATTGGTTGATTAGAAGAGATGATGAAGAGAAGGACAAGTTAATAATGAGGCAATAATGAGGGCCAAAGCGGGCACGGTGGTGCATGCCTGTGATCCCAGTACCTAGGACGCTGAGACAGGAGGATCACAGGCTTAAGGTCAGCAAATGGCAGCTTAGTGAGACCCTGTTTCAAAATAAAAAATAAAAAAGGGCTGGGAGTGTAGAATGCTCCAGGGTTCAACCCCCAATACTTCCCCCGAGCGCATACACACACACACACACACACACACACACACACACACACACACACAGAATAAGGGCCAAGTTTCTAGTCTGGGTAACAGTGAATATGATGCCATCAACTAGGATAATGAACACAAGAGGAAAAGTCGATTTTGCTAAGGAGGAGTAAGAATCCAGACTTGTACCTGGAGTTTCAGAAACCTGCAAGTGGAGCTGTTTTCATTTCTCTTCACTTCTCCCAGGAACTTGGTATTAGCTCTGACCAGTAGCGTGTAAGGTGTCATGATCCATATGACATTCTGTGTTGTTTTTCCCTTCAACTTCTTGAAACCTCTACGAGATTATTTTACATCGTCTCATCTCTCTCAATTTCTAATTCATAGATGCAGGGGGGCTGCCCCGCAGAGGAGGAAGGAGGACAATGGCTATGACAGACTTTTCGAGGCTGTCCACCTCATCTTTGTCCTCACTTGACAGCTCTGGATGGAAGATAAAAGTCCATGCAAGGCGGAGAGGCATTTGTTTGTTGTTGTTTTGGGTGTTCACGGATTGTTATTGCCTATGTCACACTGAATTCCACTATTATGTGTAATTATAATGCACAAATAAAATTGAAAAGTATTGTTAGTGCCAATAAATCCTCACGCTATTTCTAGAGAAACAAAATTTGTCAGCATCTGTGGTCCAACCACTCCTTCATGTCTTAGAGGCCACTGATAAAGAGGACAGTAGT